>CAJHNH020001895.1:120000-138179 GCA_905116865.2 Candidula unifasciata | reverse complement strand
GTCTGTCTGTATATATATATATATATATATATATATATATATATATATATATATATATATATATATATATATATATATATATCTGTGTCTGTCTGTCTGTCTGCCTGCCTGCCTGCCTGCTTGCCGGTCTGTCTGTCTATATTTAGTTTTTATAATGTGTCCACTCGTCCGTTTTCTTCTTTTTCTTTAGTGTGTGTGTATGTGTGTGTTTGTTTGTTTAAATTGTTATGTATCTGTCGAATTGTAAACAAACATTTTTTTTTATTGCTGCCTATAGCAAATACTAACAGACCACAACGCCAACCCCCCCCCCCCCCCCCCCCCCCCCCCAGTTAATTTTTTTTCCCATTTCTGCTCAAATAAACACATCTTTTAGACACTGTAGTGCCCCCCACTTCATATTAAAAAATAAACAAATTTTTGTCTAATCCGCAAAGAAGATCGTCAACAACAAAATGTCTTTTGTGTTTACGAGAATTACGTGGGAATGTCATTAACGTTTACACTGTGTGCCTGTCTTACCTTTGCTGGAACCACCGGATCATAGATACCGTCATTTTCTTTTAATCGCATGACCACGGAGGAAATTAAACTATTACTTCAAGATGATGACATCGGTAACGCTTTTCAATATCCCATAAACTTAATTTAGAGTTAGACTAGCATTGTAAAGAGACTAGACGCTCGCCTACTGATCAAAAGTCGGATTTTGTTCTCTCACATTGACTTTGAATCCCAGGTGGACCAGGCTTAAAGTGGGTAACAGGCAGAGTCCTGGGAAGAAAAGGCGACCGGAGTAATACTGACCACGTCACCCAGAAAGAGCCGCTGGGTCTATAATATAGAGGTCTAGCCCTACGTACCCAATAGGCCTGAAGGCGAGGAAAACGGTCGTTGTTTATAGGCTTATACAATGTCCTTTTCGGCATTGAGTAGTATGACTATAAAGCTATGACTATAAAGCTATGACTATAAAGACATAACTATAAAGCTATGACTGACTATAAAGCTATGACTATAAAGCTATGATTATAAAGCTATGACTATAAAGCTTCAACATTTGACTAGAACCTCGAGAATAAGAAAGGGAGGGAGATAGATATAGAGGTTGGGGCGAAGAGAGATGCCGCGAAAGAAAATGTTGCAACACATGTTAAAACAGCTGGCTGTTGAAAAGCATCAATTTGTTAGTGATGGAGAGGGAAGAGAGAAAGATACAATCAAAAAGTGGGGAAATGCTAGAGATACAGCATGAAGATATATCTATATATTCATTGCCTCTCTGGCAAATGCACTCCGACTTCGAAGGAAGCTCCAAATTTGTCGAGAGAAAGTTTGAAACTGAAAACTAGGAGTGAATAAGAGACAGAGAGTCTCGTTGGTTAAACGAGAACATGTCTGGCCTCAAAATTGTAGAGACTTACAATTGCTTAAAAAGACAACCTTGTACAAAACTCCATGCACACACTTACTGTCCCCTTTTCCACCACAACTACAGAGAGACACTCTCTCTCTCTCTCTCTCTCTCACATACACTCATACATACATATAGACACAAACGTCGACATACATGTAAGCACTCACACACACAAACACACACTCACACAAACTCACACAAGCACATACACATCCATATACACCGAGTTAGAGTTGTCCAATCCGCCACAAACATGTCAGCAACAATGATTTACGCATGTCATCTGTGAGTTTGTGCCGGAAACTTGATCTGCGTCTGCCATGTCCAGGAAACATAACCGGCAGGCCGACAACCGGCCACATCTCAAGTCTGGATGTTTGCAGAGTCCGGGACTTGGCACATGCTTCCAGGCTAACACCAGGGATCAGGTTATCGGCAGGTTAGGCCACGTTATCATATCTCCACTTCCGGTTGGCACGAGATAAGAGCAAACGGCACTAATAGAGTTTGTGTTTGTTGACAATTTAATTATATTTGCGCTTCTGCTGTTTTTCTTTAGATAACCTAGCATTTATTGTCTGTGATCTTGGTAAATAGTTGCTTACATGTCACCAATTGTAGTCAATCACCTGTGACGTCGTACTATATATACTTTTTCTTCTTCTTCTTCACGTTCACCAGCTGTAAACTCTGGCGGAAAGTTCTGGTTGTTTATCCACTTCTGGACTGCAGTCCTGTCCCAGAACCTGAGTGTTGCGTGTGCATCCTTGTTTATACATCTGACTCATTGTATGCAGACTGCTGGTTCATTGTCTCTCAGGCAGATGCACTCCGACTTTGAAGAAAGCTCCCAATTAGTCGACTCTTACAACATGCTTTTCTGTAGGCAGTAGGGTTTTGTTTTGTTGTCCCTATAACAGGACCCCAGAACCAACTCGGGGAGTATACCATACAAGGCATATACCAATAATGGAGAAGGACGTAACGATTGCGGTCGACCAAGAACCAGATCAACATCATGGAAACTCAACAACAAAGTAATATCTCTACGGTCGAGACAGCCAGAAGAGCAAGAAGCACTATCTCTACACCCGAATAGATAAAAGAAGAAGTCAAGATAAAGAATGAATCAAATTTGATTTTTTTTCCCTCAACATATCACATGTTAATATTTCTTTCTAATGACCAAGTTGGCAGTCGGTGCCTTATGCTTACTTACAGAGGGTTTTATCCCAGCTCGATGTGCTGGCAAATGATAAACTACAACGGTAACACAGTAGCCTAAAGCTGAGTGAGTATGCGGTCTCTTTGGCGAGTAGTCCACCTGTTTGCATCGCGCTGTGTTTGTCGTTCATTTCACGAGTGCTTCACATTCCTAGAGATATGGATCACCACAGCCTGGTGAGATTGATGCAGCGGGGAGTGACGAGAGGTTTTGGCAGATGCTCGAGGCTCAGAGGAAAGGCAAGACAGACGTTTAATCAGATTGCTACTGGCACCATTAGTATCGGAGCTCTTCGCAGGCTGCTGAAGATGGGGACGGAGCCTTTATGGGAATGCCCTGAGTGCTGAGATGTCGGTTCTTGAATCAAATCAAATAAATCAAATTCCTAAAGATGAACGCTGCAGCTACAGTGTTCGTAATTTGTTCGATGCTGTCGACAGACAGCTAGTCTTTCTGAGGAGAGAGACCGAGCTATAGGGAATAAGGCAGTCGATTCTTTGTACTTTAGTACATTGATACTTTGTTGCAGATAATTAAAAACAATGTTGACACCAATTGTTTGTGAAGGTGTGTTGAGGAAGTGTGGGGAAAGGAGGGGGCGACCAAACAGCATTGCACCTTTCCTCAAATATCTGTACATTGCAAGACTAATTCAACAAGGCAGGTGGGGTGGGGTGTGGGGGGGGGGGGAGTTGAGGTTCTGGAAGATATACAACACTGAGTGGGAAACAAAGGCGGACTTTTAATCAGGTTGAAACTGGCATATCGACTCTTGGTTGGCTACTGAAGATGTAGGCAGACAACGTGCTGGGATGTACCACTGAGTGCAGTGATTTCAGTTCTTGATTCGTTGTTTCATCCATTCCTCATCACTACACGACATTTTTTTTTTCAAGTTATGATAAAAATATCACTTTTTCAATGTGTTTATTTTTTGTAAAATTCGGCATTCGTTGAATAGATTACACACATGATTTATGTCATTTGTAAACAATTTGACATTGAAAAGTTAATACTAAAAACACTTTTTAGAAAGAAAAAGACACATTAAAATTCAGTTTTATCACAAATATGTTTTTCTGTTTGTGTGTGTGTGTGTGTGTGTGTGTGGGGGGGGGGGGGGTGGTTCGTGTTTCTGTGAAATCCTAAAATCTCAGCTAATATCAAGACTAGAAACATGAAATTTGGTGTCGATACTCCCTAAACAATATAATAGGCACAGGTCTCTTTACAAGTAGATTTTCTGAAGGTTTTTTTTTTTATTATTGTCTTTTGATGCAACCGTTTTTTTTTTACATTTTCAACACATTTCAAAATTCTAAGAAAAATATTTGGAAATAGCCCTGAAGTAAATAAACTACACCTACTACATAGAATTAAAGTCCATGATTCCATAATTTTTGGATCAGTACCTATGATTGTGTTTGCAATGTTAGGATTCAAAGTACATGTTGTTTTTATTCTAGATGGCGGTTATTGTAATGGCAACCCAATGTTTGTTTTTCTTTTAAACGTCAAGTGTGCAAATGTATTAACACACATCCCCACAAACGACCATTTAAAATAATTCTTAAAGAATTGTAAAAGAAAAAATGTTTGTGTTTATGTGTGGGAGGTGTGGGGGTGGGTGTGGGCGGGTGGGTGGGTGTAGTGACCCCTTAAAGTGTGACAATTCAGCTCTAACGGCAGAATTTGCAACGACAGTATTTGTTATAGAGCGGCAGTCTCAATTAGTCGAGCAAGAGGTAGAAAACGATGCAAGTGGGAGACAACGTCAAGAAATAACAGTTTGAGAGTGTGGACAAGAGACAGACCGTGTTGAAAATCCACTGAGTCAATCTTTACAGTTAAGACGGCTACTGATTGATGAATCTGTTTTATAGAGTGGCAGCCTGTTCTAGAGTGACAGTCTGACTAGAATGACTGTCTGACTAAACTGGTAGTCTATGGTAGTCTATTGAAACTGGCAATGTCACTAGAGTGGCAAACTGATTTCCGCTGTCTGTCTGTTCATAGAGCGGCTATCTGATCGTATAGTGATTAAACGATGTTCACACTCCAAGACTGGCTGACAGTTCGTGACAGTGACCCTGGTTGCCGTACACGTCACTGCTGGAGCAGACAGTGATAATTAAGTTTCCCTTATCTGGTGATTAGTGCCAGTTGTTACCTCGGGTATGTTGCCTGTGGCGGCGGTAAAGACAAGTGGCAGTTACCCTTGGAGGTTTACTGGAGTCGCCTGACAAGGAGAGCTGTCTTGGAGAGAGGACTGTTCCCAAATTGCTACAATCGAGCCCCACTTCTTTATTTAACCCAGTGATTTATAACCAAGTGGCATTTATCCAATATCGGTTACAGATTCAGTGACATTTGTTTTGGCCACTAACTATTTTGTATAAACATATGATGTAAAAACTATTTAAAAGCCAAAATACTCAGTGATCAGTTGGCCACAATTTTTTTTTTTTTTTTTGGGGGGGGGGGGGTCAATGTTCTCATTAGTTTACTTCAGATTTAGCACTTCTTGTGTGCACCTTTTCGTTTGATGTCTGATTGGTTTTACTGTGACATGCTTAAGAAGAGTTTTTGATTTTAAGACTTATGAAATTATTTGGGTACAAACGTGTCAATAGTTTCGATAAGTGTCTTGTCATTAGAATTTTTATTCTTTATGTTTTGACCACTTTATTTTTGATATAGATTAACACATTATAAATAGGCTTATAAGTGTGGTTTTTCTCCCCAGATAATTTAATAATTGTATTCTTTCTCTTTAGAAAGTACTCCAGTACGATTTCCCTTCAGTGGCATGAGTGTCCTTCCTACACTAGTATCCGGCAAGATTATAATTTCATCTATCTCTCCAAGCAGGTTTGACCATTCGCCGTCATTCAAAACCGGCTTTTCCAGACTTTCATAGTGCACTCCGATCATCTGACTTGGTGGATGTTTCATCGGTTTTATTCCTCAAACAGCTGTCCTTGATGGACTTCTACATTGTATTCACGTACTACAAACTTTTGGCAAGCTGAATTTCAGAAAAAGATATTTACCCACTACTCCAGTCCATTATTCATACGCAAAAGCACATTTAGTGCTCTCTTCTTATTGCTGATTGCAATGTTTGTTTTCAAGTAGGTCTGTGTGATTTCAATCCACGCCATTCACTAATCTGCGAGACAGTCTCAGTAACTATAGAAAGTCCTTACATGTAGCTTTTGGAAAGTGTTAAACAACAGAAATGATGATTCGTCTCTTTGGATTCTATTTGCTTTTGTAGAGAGACGTTAATTTCTCTTCACTTTTAAAAGACAGGGCCTCTAAAGAGCATTACGGGCCCCTGGGCAAACTATTGTTCTAGGGCCCCTACAACAAAGATTCTCGGGAATTACGGATAAATGGCAAATTAGCATGGGGCCTCTACAACAACCGCCCACATGAATGGCATATATATGGCATATTAGCATGAGACTCTAAAAAAGCCGCTCTCATGAATGACATATAGATGGCAAATTATCATGGGACCTCTACAACAAACGCTGACATCACTAACATACATATGACAAATTAGCATAGGACCTCTACAACAACCACCGACGAAAATGACATACATATGGCAGATTAGCACGTGACCTGTACTTTCGCATGGCCCACCGGACAGGTGCCCAGTCGGCGCATGCGTTAAAACTGTCATGCTAAAAGTAAGTCCCGAAAGCTGATGCGCACGTTGTGAAACACCATCATGCTACAGCCAGTTCTCAAAAGCTGTACTGGGTTGAGCACCGACATCACAGCATTCAGGAATCAACACACAGGATAGATATGGTGATTATACAACCGAAACACCCCCACCGCCAGCTAATGGAGCTATGCGCTGACAACGGCTGTCGGAGATAATGACGGACGTTAATGAGAATGCACCGAGTGACGTGATATAAGTTCCTAATTCTTTCTGTTCCAGCAGATTGCCGTTTTTTTTTTTAAATCCAGGGTGTCTGACTTTGTGACTGGAATCACTGGCATAGGCGGCTGACCACTTATAGGCCAAGCTCGTTTGTTGTGATGCCGGAACCGTAACGACTAACTAATACATACATACATACATACATACATACATACATACATACATACATACATACATACATACATACATACATACATACATACATACATACATACATACATACATACATACATACATACATACATACATACATACATACATACATACATACATACATACATACATACATACATACATGCATGCATGCATGCATACATACATACATACATACATACATACATACATACATACATACATACATACATACATACATACATACATACATACATACATACATACATACATACATACATACATACATACATACATACATACATACATACATACATACATACATACATACATACATACATACATACATACATACATACATACATACATACATACATACATACATACATACATACATACATACATACATACATACATACATACATACATACATACATACATACATACATACATACATACATACATACATACATACATACATACATACATACATACATACATACATACATACATACATACATACATACATACATACATACATACATACATACATACATACATACATACATACATACATACATACATACATACATACATACATACATACATACATACATACATACATACATACATACATACATACATACATACATACATACATACATACATACATGCATGCATGCATACATACATACATACATGCATGCAGCCGCCTATGCCAGTGACAGACAGACAGACAGACAGACAGACAGACAGACAGACAGACAGACAGACAGACAGACAGACAGACAGACAGACAGACAGACAGACAGACAGACAGACAGACAGACAGACAGACAGACAGACAGACAGACAGACAGACAGACAGACAGACAGACAGACAGACATCGTAGACAGATACTGAAATAAATAGTAAAATCACTGTGAACTGTTAGCTATTACGCAACTTCGTCAGAGTTGAAAAAATACAGAACGACGTAACTCATCTTAAGACAACTTAAGAAATAATGCAAACATTAGTTCTGCCTCAGACAAGAAGATGAAAGCAATCAACGCTAAAAACATGTTCGAGGTTGGAAACGAAAGGATTGAGTTCATTGCCCATTGCTACTTGATGGCTATCTCTTTCCTGACCGGTTGTCCGCCTGCTGAGAGCCATGCAAAAGGCAAGACGATTTCTGGAGATCTCCATAAATATTGCATTCTTGCTGCCAATGAGCGAAACCTCGACCTTCAATGACAGACACTATTGGATTTCCTAAGATTGTAGTTTATATCGGTTCACACTGGACTGTGACTGGCATTGTGTGTTTTCGTAGCCAAAGGGAAGGTAACAATTATGAGATGACCTGCTTGTTATGAAGATGGAACTGCTTTGTGCTGATTCCTGGTCTCCGACCATTTCCCACATGTCTCGCTACCTGCAATTTCTGCAAAAAAAAAATGGACTGTTGACAAAAATAGGTATGATAGAAAATGTGTGCAACTCAAAGACGGTTTGTGGTTCGAGGTTTGAACAACGGATCAACATCATGACACAAGGGGCAGTAACCCATAAGTGCTCCGTTCATCTACCTCAAGTCTGAGTCCAAAAAAGCTCAGCACAGTGCACAGGCTCTGTAGCACCAGATAAAATTTTAAAATACTTCGAGTGGATTTTAAAACACAAACAAAATTAGCGTCGGCAGCGCCGTTAGTCTCCCTTTTTTTAATTTCCACTTGCCAAGGGATTTTTTGCGTGCGCAACAATGCACACGGCGTCGGATCTCACTACCCAGAGACCAGAGGGAATTACTAGAAGTCCAAGTCCACTTGAAACATTCCCAGCTCTCACCAGGGATTGAAACCGGAACGTCTAGCAATTGAGGCGGACACTATGCCTCGAGACCACGCAGCCCTCAACTCAAAGACAGATAAAGCTTTATTGGTCGCTACGACACAGGCGCCTCGGAGACCAGTAGATAGATAGAACGGTTCTAAAAAAACTTACAGACTCTTGCACTGGCGTAGCCCCCTAGTTCAAAACACCATGCTAACACTGGGAACAGTTTGCACTGTCTTTTACCTCAGAACGATATTGCCTAAATCGGTCAACTAGTCGTAGCTAGTCGTGGTCTTCTATTGTATCCTCAGCTTCATTTCAGCCACACCAATTTTGGAAGCAATTACTCACTATATGTCACTTTGGGGCGGGGAACCGGATATGTCCCTACGAACACCTCCTGGCAGTTAACCTTGAGGGTGACTCCAGTTAACGATTATGACTTCGGGAGGTTCACGGCTGCGGGCGTTCGTTAACACAATTAATGGAGGTCTCCAGATGTGGTGCTTCACACTGATTGCCTTGTCTGCGGAAACTTGTTGATTAGAGACGGCAGGTCACATTTCCACTCAGTATGTATCAATCAGTCATGTGCTCTCTTCGTGAATAAAAGTTGGCTTAGATCGATCTCCTATATATATATATATATATATATATATATATATATATATATATATATATATATAGATACACACACACACATACATACAATACAAGAATTCGCCCCGTCTGTCTGTCTGTCGGTTGGTCGGTCGGTCGGTCGGTCTGTAGGGTCTGTCTGTCTGTCTGTCTGTCTATCTGTCTGTCTGTCGGTCGGTCTGTATGTCTGTCTATCCAGCCTGTTCCCGGCACTACTTTGCTTGAAATGAATGACATGCTGTGAGCGACATTTTAACGAAAGAATTAAAGGCCCGACTGCTGAATATCGGTATTAAGAGATCTTCCCTGTTCACGGTAGACTAATTACTCGTCCGCGTTGTTTTCTAATTTTCTCCTGCATTATTTAGGTAAGTGAGTCGTTTCTTTGGCTATAGTTTGAAATCCCTAACAGTGGCGACAAAGAGGTCAGGCAGAAATCATGTTAACCGTGTTTAGTACAGTGAATAACAAAAGTCAGGATAACACAGATAAAGGTGCATTTAGTATGCCATTTATTACCACTTGATGTTAGGTCTAACAAAATGTGAATAGAGCTGCTGCTGCTGCTGCTGCTTCTTCTTCTTCTTCTTCTTCTTCTTCTTCTTCTTCTTCTTCTTCTTCTTCTTCTTCTTCTTCTTCTTCTTCTTCTTCTTCTTCTTCTTCTTCTTCTTCTTCTTATTCTTCTTCTTTTTCTTTTTCTTCTTCTTCTTACCATTTACCTGTTATAAATGATGGAGTTTTGTTTGTTCGTCCACTCCTGGACTTTAATCTTGATTAAGAACTTGAGTTTTGTGTGTACATCTGCTTTACAGATTTAATTTATCTGTGTGTAGACTGTTGGTTCATTGCCTCCCAGGCAAAAGCAAACCGTCTTCATAGGAAGGTCACTAGTTTTATCTTCGACGACAATTGTTTTAGTTTTTTTTTTTTTTTTTTTTGGGGGGGGGGGGGGGGGGGGGGTCTATTTGTTGTTTAAAATAGAGCTAGGGACCTACACGGGAACGTGACCAGATAAAACCTCAGGGAAAACATTCAAGTGATGGAAACCAATCTCTGCTTCGGTCTTTCTATTTGGTTGCCAGTAAAAAAACCAAAACGAAACAAAACTGTTGACTATTGGCGAGGAGTTAATGAAAACTTTCATAGCAGATGTTTGACGAGACGCTGAAGGTCCTCAACACCTTAAGACTGGAGGTTATAACGCTTTGAGACAAGACTCATCACATGTGAATTATGGATATGACTGCCAATATTGAAAACCAACCGATAGAGTGGATGAAGTCACTGAAATGTTTCGCGAGCTATCTTAAGCAATCAACGGATGCTAGTAACAATACTGTCCTTCTTTCCTTTATAGAGCATAGCATAAAGCATAACTGGCAGAAAGGACAAATGCGACAGAGTGTGTGAGGACTGTGCTGCAAGCATGACTCGACGTCGCTCAAGTGGGTTTGCACAAATACAAGAAGTTAAGTACCCCTAAGTTTTGTTGACTCACTGTATAATCGTCAGAGTTTTCCAGAGAAATGTTGGGTTGTTGACTGATGCAGTCCAGATCATTAAAAAAAAAAAAAAAAATGGCATGAGAACTGTGAACTCCAGAATCTTCAGAACTGTGTCAGAGCATGGATTGATTAATTGACGTTCAACCCCACGAGGACATCACACCGAGAGATAAACACCCGGTGACACAATGCGCCACCATTCGGACGATGATCACCCGGGAACGGGTCGTGAAAACCCCGCTTGGGTTATATTAGGGCACCCAACAACAGCCCGAGTGGGGCTTTAAAATCAAACATAAACATAATTGCGCCCGGTGATGAGACCGCAGTTTGATTTGATTTGATTTGATTCAAGAATCGACATCACAGCACTCGGGGCATTCCCATAAGCGCTCCGTCCCCATCTTCAGCAGCCAGCGAAGAATTCCGATAATAATGGTGCCAGTAGCATTCTGATTAAACGTCCGTCTTGCCTTTCCTCTGAGCCTCGAGCATCTGCCAGAACCTCTCGTCATCCCCAACTGCATCAATCTCACCAGACTGTGGTGATCCATCTGCTCCTCCGAATTGTACACGCTCTCCCACAAGGCACTAACCACGTCTGCCCTATCATGTATCAGTATTCCACCAAGTTGTGCAGAGCCAGCCAGTCTGTCCGCCTGTTAATTTCCCAACACCGGCTAGAGCCGGTAAAAAATCCAGAAAATACTCCTCACTCGTGTTCTCCGCAGCGAAACATGCCACTCTGCACGAAACATACCTGTTCTGATCTTCCTCATCATGTTTTCTGAATCATTTACAATCACGATGTGTGTGTGTGTGTGTGTGTCATGTTCTCTAGCCAGCGGAAAACCTCAGTTTGATTATTGTGAGAACATGGACTCGTATCATCAACATCTCCTCTATCCATGCTGAAGTAATCTAACTATCGAAAGGTCAGATTCCTGCAGGCTTTTCCAGCTGATAGATCAGGTAAATCAGTTCGTGCGAGAGTAAACATCTCACTTGTAGATCCATCGTGTGTCAGAGTTCCAGGCCTCTGAACAGCAGCAATCTGCACGTTAGAGGAACATTTGTAATTGTATAACATTGGCATTAACAAATACACTATTACCTATTTTTGTTTTCGCTTGCGCTTTTGGTTAACTACATTGGTAGGATACGAGTCCCAGACACCCTCGTCCAACAGTAACTTTATAATCCGGCAGCCGACGGTTACAAAGTAACCGGACTCCCAGACAGTGAAGAGCCACAGCTACTTTTTTATAAACCATTCGTTACCGTAACTATGTCGGTGTGGCTCTTTTTATACAGTAAGTAATGTAACGAACCCGTTTCTATGCCTTCAAGCCTGTTCGGCACACAGGGCTAGACCTATATTTTATTGACCAATCGGTAGTTGATGGGTGTTTGGTCAGCATCGCTCTGGAAGCTTCATATTTCCCGGGTACCAACTGGCGAACATTGTGGGTTAACGTACACAATTCACAATTATTCTTAGTAGAAAACAGATATGCCAAGGGGTTTTAAAAAATGCGTTTTCAAGCTCTATTACTGCATTCTTTGATGCCTGTGCAGCTTATTTATCATGCTTATTTTTAAGGGCCCCAAGCTTATGGTCAACATTTAACTGGAGTTATGATTGTGTGCAACTTTTGGACATCTGTGGACATCAATACAAACAACTATAACTTACAAACAGAGGTGACATAAAATATTTATTAACTATATTGTGCAACTAGACAAATCCTTACCTACGTACGTCAGGTTAGGTTAGTTGCGTATCCTTTACAGGACGTTGCAGAATCAACCCCAGCAGCCACTGGCTGTTGTGCGGTTTCTTTAGGCAAATTTACTCCAGTAGTTTGCCATTGCTTACTGGACGGTCGGCCCACTTATACCACTGTCGAAACCAACGCAAGGCGCATTGTCCGCAGCTGGAATCGAAACGGCATCCCGGAATTACGAAGCGTTCTCATCGACTTTATTTTTAGCAAAATTGACATCGCCACTGCATCAGATTTACCCATCACCGATATATGTGATTTCATCAAAAAGAAATAAGTATGAAATTAACATATGTGACTTTATTTCTCTGTGATTAATTTTTTCTATGATAAGTAAGGAAGGTTCTTGCACAATTTTATAAAGATTTGACCATATTTAGGTAGCTTCGACAATTTGCAAAAACTTCCATATTTTATGGTTTTCCAGTTTGTTCCCTCCCCTCTCTGCAATATTCAATCTAAGCCAAAGCCACTATGTGCGATGAAGTTACTAAATACGTTTCACTGTTATGTTTGTTTGTCAGTAGCAGTCATGTCAGACGGTGTCTCCATACATCTGCCTTCATCAACGCCTAGTCGGTGCCGATCACGTCTCGTAGTCCTAGTCCTGTTGTATCCGTGGTTTGAAAACATCCGCCCCGACAGTTGGCGAGTCATGCAGACAAGGGGACATAACGATGCTTGATTCATGATTTATGTTCACTGTACTGTCTGACGTGGCTTCTCAACTAGGAGCCTCAAATCGGGTTAGATGTACAACTGTACAGACAGACTGACGGATATGGGATGTCCGACAGAAAGTCTAGTCGGCGAAAATTAAATAAACAGTCGAGGTGAAGAAAATAAAAGAGAGAACGAATTTAAATTTTAACAGAATATTGCTATGGCGGCCCGCACAAATAAGAATTATGGACCGATAGAAATATTGTAAAAGCAGCAGTTCATGCCGTCCTTTTTAGGAAGCAATTTTTCTTTATTTGAAGCCCTACTCTGGCTCATGCTAGGGGCCGCAATATAGCCTAATGGCTAAACGCGGTAACTGGGACCTCTCCACGGTGATCCTCATCCACATGGTGGTACTTGTGTCATCGGGTGTTTATAGCGTGAGTGATGTCCTGGTGGGGTAGAAAGTCAGTCAGTCAGAAATATTTACGGTGTGTGTGTGTGTGTGTGTGTGTGTGTGTGTGTGTGTAAAAAAAGTTGTTGCGTATCCTTTACAGGACGTTGCAGAACCAACCCAAACAGCCCCTGGCTGTTGTGTAGTTTCTCTAGGCAAATTTACGTCCAGTAGTTTGTCATTGCTTCCTGGACGGTCGGCTTTCTTGATACCACTGTTGAAACCAAAGCAATGCGCATTGCCCGCAGCTGGGATCGAACACGGCATCCCGGCATTACGAAGCGAAGCGTTCGCATCGACTTAGCCTCAGAGCCGAGGTTTGTGTGTGTGTGTATATATATATATATATATATATATATATATATATATATATATATATATATATATATGCGTATGTTACGATATATAAATCGATATATCTATCTATATATCTTTCTTTCTATCTTAATATGTATATATATATATATATATATATATATATATATATATATATATATATATATATATATATATATATATATATATATATATATGCGTATGTTACGATATATAAAACGATATATCTATCTATATATCTTTCTTTCTATCTTAATATGTATATATATATATATATATATATATATATATATATATATATATATATATATATATATATATATACTCGAGAAAGGGGGGGGGGTGGTGAAATATACAGAGAGACGGAGAAACAAATAATGAAGGGTTATCTAGATAGCGGAGATTTAAGGAAGTATTGACCTATTGCAGAATGGATGCAAACAAATAAATGCAAAGATAATGACAGAGACATACACACACACACACTCATAGAGAGATAGAGAAGGAGGAGGGAAGAGAGAGGCGTGAGACGGAGAGAGATGTACAGAAAAGAGAGGAGAAGAAATACTGACGCAAAGAAACGTAAGGGAGAAAAACGGAGAGAGAGAGAGAGAGAGAGAGAGAGAGAGAGAGAGAGAGAGAGAGAGAGAGAGAGAGAAACGGAGCAAGAGACATAGAGGCATAAAAATGAAGAGATATCTAGAGTGAAGTAAAAAAAAAAAATTCATAATATTTAATCAATTCTGACGATTGAGAGAAAACGAGGAAAAGGGATAGATAAAGAAAGAGAGAGAGAGAGAGAGAGAGAGAGAGAGAGAGAGATCGACCCAGCACTGTGTATGATTAAATCTCTGAGAGTCACTTCAAGGGTCGGTATTCTTGCTTGAAGAGCCGCCAATGACAGTTTCATTCTTCCTGTTTGGTTATTGGTTTCAGACATCTTTAGAATTCCACATTGATCATCTACCATAGACGCGCCCTCCTCCCTTCATCACTGACTCAACCAGGTTTTTATTTTCTGACTACACGTGTCCAAAATAGGAGTAAAGTCCAGACAGAGGTGGAGACTAGAGAAAGAAGAAAGAAAGAGAGAGAGAGAGAGAGAGAGAGGGAGGGGGAGAGAGAGAGATAGAAGTGCTAGAAGCTATGGGATAGAACTGGAAGACAGAATAAAGACACACTCAAGAAGAAACAAGTTAGCGAAAGAAAAGAGTGAAAGAGACAGAGAAGAATATAAACTTGCGTAATGGTGAGGACAACAGAGAACAGACATATTACTGAATAACAGAGGATTCAGAGATAGTATGTGAGAGAGAGAGAGTGAGAGAGTGTTGAAATGATAAAAAGCGGAGCTAGGGGAGGGAAAGAACACTTAAGGAGAGAGAGTGAGAGATGGAAGGCAGGGAGAGGGGAGAGAGAGAGAGAAAGAGAAAGCGAGAGATAGAGAGAAAAGAGATAACAAGACATTTAGAAATCATTATGTATCACATACAATTTACACCGACCATATACCCGGCCTTCTCAGCACTGACCGGCCATGTTTGTTAATAATGGGGAGGAGTTTGGAACCGATATTATTGATGATGATGTTGTTTTTGAACATAATAAATGTGCTGAAAATTATGAAACGGCCGTCAGGGATGGTGTTGATGAGATAATACACAACACCTATAGACCAATCAGGACTGCACAGGTAATGTTGGGTGTATCGTACTGACCGTCTGCAGCTTGCACGACTGCACAGGTAATGTTGGATGTATCGCACTGACCGTCTGTAGTTGGCACGACTGCACGTGTAATGTTGGGTGCATTACGCTGACCGCCTGCACTTGGCTTGATATAACCTGGTATCTTTTCGGAGACCAGTTCATATGTTAATCTGTGCATGGTTGGGGATAATGTCGTGTCATAATGAGACAAATACCCCGTCCAGTCTGGCTAGGACCAAGTGGACAATGCTGAAGGGCGAACTGATCTTTACAGTTTGCTGAGTATGGTACAGCAGGATTGGAGGGCATCTGGTCGACATTCAACACTCAGGGGAAAGGTAAGACGGATACACAATCAGTTTAAATGCACACACATGTATCGTGGTTTCCAATAAGTTACATTTCTCAGCGTTAACGCAAATTATTGCACTAATGTTCGCTGTGCAATGACCATTGTTATCCATATTAGTAGAAGTTATACCAATATATTTGTGACGTCACGCTAAAAACGTCATCATTACCGTATCGCTGCAACCATCCTGTTACCATCATAATCATATCACTGCAACCACACTGTTGCCACCCAGTTACCATCATAATCATATCACTGCAACCACAATGTTACCACCCTTTAACCATCATAATCATATCACTGCAACCACACTGTTGCCACCCAGTTACCATCACAATCATATCACTGCAACCACACTGTTGCCACCCAGTTACCATCATAATCATATCACTGCAACCACATTGTTGCCACCCTGTTACCATCATAATCATATCACTGCAACCACACTGTTACTACCCTGTTACCATCATAATCATATCACTGCAACCAGACTGTTAACACCCTTTTATCATCCTAATCATATCACTGCAACCACACTGCAACCATCCTGTCACCATCATAATCCTATAACTGCAGCCACAGTGTTACCCTGTTACCATCATAATCATATCACTGCAACCACCCTGTTACCATCACAATCATATTACCGCAACCACCCTGTTACCATCATAATCATATTACCGCAACCACCCTGTTACCATCATAATCATATTACCAGAACAACCCTGTTACCATCATAATCATATTACCGCAACCACCCTGTTACCATCATAATCATATTACCGCAACCACCCTGTTGCCATCATAATCATATCACTGCAACCACACCGCAACCACCCTGTTACCTTCATAATCATATCGCTGCAACCACACTATTGCCATCATAATCATATCACTGCAACCACCCTGTTACCATCATAATCATATCACTGCAACCACCCTGTTACCATCATAATCATATCACTGCAACCAGCCTTTTACCATCATAATCATATTACCGCAACCACCCTGTTACCATCATAATCATATTACCGCAACCACCCTGTTGCAATCATAATCATTTCACTGCAACCACACCGCAACCACCCTGTTACCTTCATAATCATATCGCTGCAACCACACTGTTGCCATCATAATCATATCACTGCAACGACCCTTTTACTATCACTAGAGGACGACTTTAACAAACAAGATTACATGTTTAAGAAAACACAGGCCGACTAGTGGTTAAGAAGATGACATTTATAAAGAACAGGAAAACTTTTACAATAAAGAAGACGAATTTTACAAAGTAACTGGACAACTTTGACAAGAGGAAGACCACTATTACAAAGTAAGATGAAGACTTTTACCAAGTATGAAGACAACTTTTACAAACAGGTCGGCTTTTACATAGAAGAGGCCGAACTCTACAAATAACAGGACAACTTCAAGAAAACAAGGAAATAACTTTAGAAAAGACAAAGACGAACAACAAATTTACAAATATGTTTATTGTTTACTATGCTACATACATATATTACAGTGATAAATCAATACATGGTATAAATATATACCATACCACAAAAAAAAAAAATATACATATATATATAATCCTCTGAGCATGTTTATAATAAAAAATATTTTAAAAAAAACACAGGTTGAAAAAAATTATGATTATAATTACACATGTGAAGAAAATGTAAATTTGTACTTCGAAGGTTTACCAAGCAAAAGTGCATCTTTATTTTTCATAACGTATAAAACGGGTTTAGGATAATGATGCTAATGATGATGATAGCGTGATATTTGATGCTTGTGCCAGTTTGTAAATGTGTCTATGAGTTTAAGTGATATGGTCTGCAAATATGAGACTATTTAGTCAAACCACAAATATGAGCAGTTGACCTAGGGGCCATCAATTGCCAGGACGGATTCTAGGAGGCGAGTAATAAAGATTAATTTGTGATCATGTGGCTTCACGTAATGGCGGCATGGCTGGAATAAACGACTACAATTGCTGGCTCGCAAACGACATCTTGTTTACCGCTCGTCTCGGCAGTAGAAATATGTCTATTCCTGGTTGCCAGACACACACATTTTGTTTTTCCTTATCAGGAATAAGTTTGTTTGCGGTAAGCAACGGTAGACTTTAAGGACTTTTTGTAACCATTATCATTCTCGTTTTATGGTAA
>CAJHNH020001895.1:105000-115000 GCA_905116865.2 Candidula unifasciata | reverse complement strand
TCTGTCTGTCTGTCTGTCTGTCTGTCTGTCTGTCTGTCTGTCTGTCTGTCTGTCTGTCTGTCTGTCTGTCTGTCTGTCTGTCTGTCTGTCTGTCTGTCTGTCTGTCTGTCTGTCTGTCTGTCTGTCTGTCTGTCTGTCTGTCTGTCTGTCTGTCTGTCTGTCTGTCTGTCTGTCTACAAGCCTACGCTTGAGCTTTATGTTGACACATTACCCGGTTGCTCAAAATAAGTTAAAACGACCGTGTTCTCTGCAAAATCCCGCTTTACACCCAATCTCAGATATAAAACACACCGACAAAAAATAACGATTAATTTTTAATAAAGCCAAATTCATTTATACAATTTTAGCTCAGAACAATGCAGATTATCTTTTCTGAGTGATTCAATCCAACCCTAAGAACAGCAAACGGCCAAATTTACTGCATTTGCCGAAGCCTAGAAAATAGCAATCTAAAACAGTTTGTCATATGCTGCCGCTCTTTTATGGAATCACCTCCCACTCGATTTTAAAAAAAAATACGATTATGAACTCATTTAACCCCAGCCTTTTGAAATAGTAGACGCAATAGGCCGGTTTGGGGCCACCCCGGGCCACGGCTATAATTACAGGCGCGCTTTCAAGTTTAAAGCGCGCCAGCCTATGAATCCTTCGCATCCGGAGCACATAGATCGTCCATTTTTGTATCACATTTTGCCGTGGCGCAGGGGCAGCCTCTCCCTGCAGCTGTCGCGCTGACAGTCGAGGCCGGTGACGACAATGGGTATCCATAATTTCATAGACGACAAAAAGTGAGCCCACCAGCCCCCTTGGACCTCGAATGGGTCCCGAGTTCGAGTAAAAGTGGGTCGGTATACCTAACTAGAGGATATACCCAAGAGGGCACTATCAATGGAATCTCTTCAAAACTTGTGCATCCAAAAAATTATTGGGTGGCCTGAACTAACAGTGCGCGACTCCCATGACTTTTGCGAGATGAGATCAAAAGACGACAAGATGAGATAGTACAATGTAAATTGATAAGAGTCTACAATAATGATACTTCCTCCATTTTAGAACCGCTGAAAACGAGTTCCTAATGTCGCCCCCAAGCCACCCAGCCACGCTATGATATAACGGGTCACGTCGACAACAACATTATCAAGTGCATGTCGGCAGGAGAAGTCGGCAGGCGAGCACAACTTGCCACTTGCGGGGGAAAAAACAATGCTCTCGGTACACACAACAGACATGTCTAAGTTAGCCCCATGTTAATTGGGATATACATAAAATTATACACATTTTAACATAAACTTACAGCAACAAATATCTAACTATGAAGCGTCATATAGGTTCACTACACTAAACTTATATTGCTAGGTTTCGTAACAGTTTCATACAGGAACTCTGTTGCTATGTGACGTAACGGGGTTCATACAGTAGCTCGGTTGCTATCTGACGTAAAGGGGTTCATACAGGAACTTCGTCGCTAAGCGATGTTGATGTCCACATTGGTACAAACATTGGTACAGTCACACTCCTCCGTCATACACAGCTAAGTGGCAGCCTTCCAAAAGTATGCAGCGTCTTCATTTAAAATCAACATGGCTTTAATTTCTTTTCTGCGCGCATATACATCTAGTGACGCTCACGAGCTAGTACAGCCGTTCTAAACGGATATTCGCACTTATCTCGGACTGGTAATTTCCCAGTAGACCCTTCAAAACGAGGATTCCATAGTTGGAGGTGCCGTCGCCCTCGCATAAGCAGGTGGGGAGGTCTCATAGTACTCAGTACTGTCTCTAGCACTGTGTGATGTCGCTACGCAGAACTTCTCGTCCTTTCCCCATCCATTTTTTCTCTTATTATCATCGTCAGTACTTTGCACTGCCACCTTGGCACAGATATCGTCTTTCGTGCGCTGGTGCTGCCAAACCTCATCAACGATTCTGTCAAACTCCTCAGCTGATATATTTCCATCACGCAACGCCTCTGAAACATATTTGTGAATGCTTTAAAGCTTGTCGTTTGCACATCTCATTATATCAGCGTGCTTCATAGCTTTCTTTGTCATCCTTTAAGACGCCTTTGGTTGTGATAACGTAAAAACGTCCTTGGCCATCAATCTCTGCGCCGCCCTTCGTGGTCCAGACAAATGTTGCCAGCATCCTGCCTTGATTTTCTATTCTCGCCAGCGATGGCCCCTTCTCAATACAAACATAGGGTCGTTAAACAACAAGTTGTATATCCCAAGGGGGTTCCTGCGGAGGCACGACAGGGGTTACGATCGGCACTGGGGCCCTGCGATAATACCCGCTATGAGTCAATTCGAGCCCATAGACCAGCAGTTCACCCGGGTCGCTGAAACCTTGCGTGTCTTTGAGATCGGCGAAGGTTAACGTGCTGCAGACCTTTGGCCTGTGTTTTTTGGGGCCCTCCGCGTCTGCCATATTGCTACAGTCCTGGAATGTTCTCTAAAACGCGTCTAAATAGGTATCAGACGCAGGCTTTATTGAGAACAAAAGCTTGATAATACCTACAAAGGTAAATATAATTAGATAAGGCAAGCTGACTTTGCTGTCCAACTTCACTTCGACGGCAGGATCTGTCACTCTCGCAACAGGCTATCCACTAGGGTTGGTAATAGCAATGCCTACGAGTGTATCACTTCCCCATTTTAGGCTAAGACCGGGTACAATAAGACGCCATTCTTTAGGTTTTCCTAGGAGTAGCTTTACATAAATCATGCTTCCTATAGGTGGGTCTGTTAAAAGTTGCATGTCCAACTTGAACTCAGGGAAAGCTTTTTTAGAATATTACACGTTTTATGCCTTTTATTTTTTAATGAAATAAAAACCTTGGGCTACACCAATACTCAGCGTTTTTTTAAATTTTTTTTTTTAATTTTCTGATGGCTGGACGGATAGCAACATTTTGCCATAGTTTTCAACTCTCACCAGGGAATTCTCGGGATCGTCGTTATCGTGTTCCAGGTAAACAGTCGTTCGCCTTATCCCAAGCTTCACATCCCAGTCTGACTCCTGAGTTCTGCTGTCCACATAATTTGTGTGTGGCTGCGTCTTGAGCTGCTGTTTGGTCGGCAAGTCTGGTAATTATATGGCCACCCATATTGATAATTTCAGTCATCGTACCCCAAGAATGTTGTAGGTTATCCTTTTCGAGCTATTCGGCATAACCCATGGTTACCCTATCCGTGTGTACTATGGGAGCACCGTCAGGCGAAATCCACCCATTGATAGAATGCCGAGCATAGTGTCGCCGGTCTTGTGCACGAGGCCATCCGTGCTAAGCTGGACTACACTTCCAGAGGAGCTGCTCCCTCCACACTTTCCAACAGGAATTACATATAACGAGCTCTGTTTAATGCCAGGTGCTCCCCGACCTCATACAAGCTGTAGTATGATGGATTCAATCGTAGTCCAGTCCCGCGCTGCTTTAATACATGGACACATAGATGGCCGCAGATGACATCGTCGGGACCCTGCAGCTGAAAGGTTTGTGATCCCTCTGAGCAACCCAGATATTGAGCACTTTCTTGGGGCGGATCGAGTCCATGGCTGTCTAAATAGATGGCACTTGGACTTTCTTTATGAGAAGCCACCAAGTGGGTCCCATTGCCCTTGCTGGAATCGAGGTTAACAACACCACATTCCTTCCAGTTCAACCGCTGCGGCAGGCTGTCGCATAAACACTCCACGAAAGTGTGGTATCCCCCGAGCAGCTCTTTCAATATCGAAGTTGCTCAGCGGCTTTAGGTTTTTGATAGGTATACACCAGAGCCTTTACATGCGGGGGCAGCAACCGCCATAAGTCTCTCGGTCGCGATACAAACCAGAACCTTTCAGTTGTTTTTCCAACTGGCGGTTGTGTCTTTCGGCCTCAACCTGAGCGCGCTTGCTGGCTGCCTTTTCGTCGGCCGCTTTCGCTAGCCTGCTGCGCTGCTTGTGATTGTTGGTGTGTGTGTGTGTGTGTGTGTGTATGTATGTGGATATTTGTATGTATTTTTAGGCTTGTCAGTATCAGTGTGTTTATATGTATTATGTTGTAAGTATATGGGTGTATATATGTGGGTGTATATGTGACTGTCATCTATCATGCATTATGTGAAAAGATATGGAAATATGGTATTTGGCCAAAAGACTGGAAGAGAACTATCTTCATTCCAATACCAAAAAAGGGTGACTTGAAATTATGTACAAACTATCGAACTATTGCCCTGATCAGTCATGCAAGTAAAATTCTACTAAAAATTATAATGAGAAGACTGCATAAGAAAATGGAAGAAGAGATTAATGTAGCTCAGGCTGGATTTAGACAGGGAAGAGGAACAAGAGATCATATATTCAACATGCGTTTAATAATAGAGAAGTGTAGAGAATTTAATGTAAATCTGTTCTTATGTTTTGTGGATTATTCAAAAGCATTTGACTGTGTACAACATCAGAAGCTTTGGGAAATCATGAGGAATATGGGCTTTCCATCACATATAGTGCAGCTCATTAAAATGCTCTATCAAGACCAACAAGCAGCAGTCAGAATAGATGGAGAGACATCAGACTGGTTTGGCATCAAGCAAGGAGTCCGTCAGGGATGTGTGCTGTCACCGTATTTGTTCAACCTGTACGCCGAAAATATAATGAGAAATGTAAGAGATGATTTAAACAAGGAACAATATGATGCCCTGAACATCGGTGGTCATGAAATACCAGAAATTCGTTATGCTGATGATACAGTATTACTATCAACATCACAAAATGGTTTAGAAAACTTATTAACCTCACTCCAAAGAAATAGTGAAAATCATAACTTATTTCTTAACATAGCAAAAACAAAGATAATGCATACAAACAAAACTGCCATAGAGAAGGAAATATATGTTAATGAGGAAAGATTGGAAGTGGTGGAAAATTTCAAATATCTTGGGTCACTGGTTACCAAAAATGGTGACACAATGAAAGAAATTAAACGGCGACTATCAATTGCTCTTCAAAGACTAAAACAACTGAATAAATTATGGAATTGTACAGATAGAACTACAAAGGTCAGATTTTTAAGAGCATGCATCTTTTCCATTGCAACATACGCCTGTGAGACCTGGACACTTACTAAACAAGCGGAACAGCGCATAAATGCATTTGAATATAAATGTTACAGACAGGTTCTAAGAATATCTTGGGTAAAGAAAAGAACAAATGCATCCATACTTCAAGAGCTGAATATTGAAGAGGGTTGGCTAGTAAAGACAATAAAACAAAGAAAATTGAAATATTTTGGTCACTTGAAACGTCATGGAAGTCTAGAGAGAACAATAATGGAGGGGTATATGCCTGGGAAGAGAGGAAGAGGAAGGCCAAGGAGAAGATGGGTGCAGGATGTGGCAGATGATCTCCAGATGGGTGTATCAGACGCAGGACATCTTGCTCAGGATAGGAAGGTTTTCCGGAGGGTTGTTATGGCAGCGAGGTTCCGCGAGGGACATGCTACTGAATGAATGAATGAATATGTGACTGTGTGTGTATGTGTATTAAGTATGTATGTATGTATGTATGTATGTATGTATGTATGTATGTATGTATGTATGTATGTATGTATGTATGTATGTATGTATGTATGTATGTATGTATGTATGTATGTATGTATGTATGTATGTATGTATGTATGTATGTATGTATGTATGTATGTATGTATGTATGTATGTATGTATGTATGTATGTATGTATGTATGTATGTATGTATGTATGTATGTATGTATGTATGTATGTATGTATGTATGTATGTATGTATGTATGTATGTATGTATGTATGTATGTATGTATGTATGTATGTATGTATGTATGTATGTATGTATGTATGTATGTATGTATGTATGTATGTATGTATGTATGTATGTAGGCATGTATGTATGTATGTATGTATGTAGGTATGTATGTAGGTATGTATGTAGGTATGTAGGTATGTAGGTAGGTATGTAGGTAGGTAGGTAGGTATGTATGTATGTATGTATGTATGTATGTATGTATGTATGTATGTATGTATGTATGTATGTATGTATGTATGTATGTATGTATGTATGTATGTATGTATGAATTAATGTATGTATGTACGTATGCAGGCATATATGCATGCATGCATGTGTAGGTGTGTATGTATGGAATGTGTGTGTGCATGTGTGTCTATGAATGTATGTGTGTGTGTTTTATGTTTGTGTGTGTATGTAGATGCGTTTATGTATATATTACGTATGTCTGTATATTAGTGTGCATGTATGAGAATGTAACATCATGTATACGTGTGTGTGTGCCTGAGTGTGTAAGATTGTGTACACATGATGTGTGAATACATTATTCCATAATGTATGGTTTCTTATTACATCTATAACATGCATTATTGATAACAGGCATTGGTACTCTGAAAAGTGAGTGCTTAGAAGGGCCGAACGTCAGAAGGGCCTGCGTGCCAAATTTGTAACTTTTTGAAATTAAAGTTTGTTCTATCTATCTATCTATCTATCTATCTATCTATCTATCTATCTATCTATCTATCTATCTATCTATCTATCTATCTATCTATCTATCTATCTATCTATCTATCTATCTATCTATCTATCTATCTATCTATCTATCTATCTATCTATCTATCTATCTATCTATCTATCTATCTATCTATCTATCTATCTATCTATCTATCTATCTATCTATCTATCTATCTATCTATCTATCTATCTATCTATCTATCTATCTATCTATCTATCGATCTCGATCGATCGATCGATCGATCGATCGATCGATCGATCGATCGATCGATCGATCGATCGATCTATCTATCTATCTATCTATCTATCTATCTATCTATCTATCTATCTATCTATCTATCTATCTATCTATCTATCTATCTATCTATCTATCTATCTATCTATCTATCTATCTATCTATCTATCTATCTATCTATCTATCTATCTATCTATCTATCTATCTATCTATCTATCTATCTATCGATCGATCGATCGATCGATCGATCGATCGATCGATCGATCGATCGATCGATCTATCTATCTATCTATCTATCTATCTATCTATCTATCTATCTATCTATCTATCTATCTATCTATCTATCTATCTATCTATCTATCTATCTATCTATCTATCTATCTATCTATCTATCTATCTATCTATCTATCTATCTATCTATCTATCTATCTATCTATCTATCTATCTGTCTGTCTGTCTGTCTGTCTGTCTGTCTGTCTGTCTGTCTGTCTGTCTGTCTGTCTGTCTGTCTGTCTATTCATCTGTCTGTCTATTTGTCTGTCCCTCTGTATGTCAGTCTGACTACGTGTCTGTCTTCTGTCGGGCTGTCGGTCTAAATGTTTATCTATGCATCTATATATCGATCTGTCTGTTTGTCTGTCTGTCTGTCTGTTTGTCCGTCTGGTTGGAATTTCCACTGATCTATTGTGTTTGTTTCTGATCTCATATGTGTCCATCGTCAGCTCTGTGGCTAAGTCTAAGCGAACGTTTTGTAATGCCGGAGTGCCGGGTTCGATCCCAGCTGCAGGCCATGCACCTTGCGTTGGTTTCGACAGTGGTATCAGGGGACCTGCCGTCCTGAAAGCAATGGCAAACTACTGGATGTAAATTTGCCTAGAGAAACAATACAACAGCCAGGGGCTGCTTGGGTTGGCTCTGCAACGTTCTATAAATGATACGCAACTAACCAGTGTGTCCATAACTCTTTGTGTCTTGTCTTCTTGTCTGCCTGTTTGTTTACCAACACTGACATCCCCCCCCCCCCCCCCCCCCCCCCCCCGAGTGTCCCTATGACTGGCGAAGAAGAGATTGGATACTAGTCATATTTGAGAAAGACCTATCATCATTTGATGTGGTAATTGATCAATGTCAAGTGGCCGCTTTACTTCATGGAGCGTTTCTAATGATCATATTAAATGATAGCCAATGTTACCTTCTAACAATTCCGCCCCTGTTAGCGTTCTAAACCCACGAATTTCGGGAAGGTAGTAAGCGATTAGCCACTGTGCTAACGCGTGCTCTTCTTGAATATGATAAGAAATGCTCGTCGCTCAAATTGATTGTGTGAAAGTGAGGAAGCTAAACATTGTAGTCCACCTAAACGTTGCCCAGGTAACTAAGACTAGTCGTTCCCGCCGTCATTTCTATTATTCCACAGCTAGCGTCAGGCTTTCTCTTCTTCTGCCTTTCTATCCCCCAATGGAGCATAGGCCCTCAACCAACTCACGCCAAGTCGTTCTATCCTTCGCCATTACATGGAGCTCTCCCCATGTCCTCCCAATCTTTGTAACCTCATTCTCCAGCTCTCTTCTCCATGTGTTTTTGGCCTTCCTTTATTCCTATGCCCCTGTGGGTTCCAATGCAAAGACATTCTAGTTATGCTGTTCTCCTGTTTTCTCAGTGTGTGCCCTATCCAACGCCAGCGTCTTTTCCTCACCTCCTGATCCACTGGAGCCTGTTTAGTTCTCTCCCAAAGTTCTACATTAGTTATTCTATCACACAATTTTATTCCCTCTATTCTGCGCAGGCACCAGTTAATGAGGCTTTCTATAGTGCCTGGTTAAGTTTGATCACTTCTCAAGCTGTCACTGTGCTTTTTCACTGTGCTCTTTCATGGTGCTCTTATTGAAATAACACAGTAAAAGAGCACAGGGAAAGAGCACAATGATTGAAATATTGAAATATTTTTTGCCCCACTGTGCTTTTTCACTGTGCTCTTTCACTTCTGCCACTGTGCTCTTTCACTTCTATCACTGTGATTTTAGTCCTAGTGACGCATCAATTCAGTATACGTGGAGATCAACCCTCGCCCTAGAGAATGTTACGAGGTGCTGAGCTGTCAAATGTTTCGCGTGCCTGTTAGTACAGCTCTCTTTGTGTTTTCTCTATAGCGCTCTTTTTGTCTGCCTTTGTCTGCCTGTACAGCCCTTTGTGCTTACATTTACAGTCTTCTTGTGCCTACTTCTACTGCCATATTGTATAGCCCTCTTGAACCTACTTTTGTAGCTTTTTGTGCCTACTCACTTGTGCAGCCCTTTTGTGCCTGCTTGTATACCCTCTTTGTCTTCTAACTTGTGCAGCCCTCTTGTGCCAACTTACCCGTGCGGCTCTTTTGTATAGCCCTCTTGTGCCTACTTTGCTTGTGCAGCCCTCTTGTGCCTACTTACCTGTGCAGCCCTCTTGTGCCAACTTACCCGTGCAGCTCTTTTGTATAGCCTTCTTGTGCCTACTTTGCTTGTGCAGCCCTCTTGTGCCTACTTACTTGTGCAGCCCTCTTTTGCCTACTTACCCGTGCAGCTCTATTGTGCCTACGTATTTGTACAGCCCTCTTGTGCCTACTTACTTTTGCAGCCCTCTTGTGCTTACGTATTTGTGCAGCCCTCTTTTGCCTACTTACCTGTGCAGCTCTACTGTGCCTACGTATTTGTACAGCCTTCTTGTGCCTATTTACTTTTGCAGCTCTCGTGTGCCTACTTATTTGTGCAGCCATCTCGTGCCTACTTATGGGTGCAGCCGTCTGTTGCCTAATTACTTGTGCAGCCCTGTTGTGCCTATTTGTATAGCTCTCTTGTGCCTACTTTGCTTGTGCAGCCCTCTTGTGCCTACTTACTTGTGCAGCCCTCTTTTGCCTACTTACCTGTGCAGCTCTATTGTGCCTACGTATTTGTACAGCCCTCTTGTGCCTATTTACTTTTGCAGCCCTCTTGTGCTTACGTATTTGTGCAGCACTCTTGTGCCTACTTACATGTGCAGCCCTCGTGTGCCTACTTATTTGTGCAGCCCTCTCGTGAATACTTATGGGTGCAGCCGTCTGATGCCTACTTACTTGTGCAGCCCTGTTGTGCCTATTTGTATAGCTCTCTTGTGCCTACTTGATTGTGTAGCCTTCTTGTGCCTACTTGTGCAGTTTTTTTTATTCCTACTTCTACGTTTTCAGTCCAAGTGGCTAAGTCAGTGTTTGTCAAGTTTCCAAGATA
>CAJHNH020001895.1:95000-100000 GCA_905116865.2 Candidula unifasciata | reverse complement strand
TATGTTGCTGTCAGTTCCTGGAAAAATATTAAGTAGAATTATTTTGGAAAGATTAAAAGATGCTATTGATAAAATGCTAAGAGATGAACGGGCAGGTTTTAGGTCAAACAGATCCTGTACTGACCAGATAGCTACATTACGTATTATATATAATAGAGCAAAGCATTGAACTGAACTCCCCACATTACATTGGATTTATAGATTATGAAATGGAATTTGACAGCATTGATAGGGAATCTGTCTGGAAATTGATGGGGCACTATGGAATCACACAGAAAATTTATAACTTAGTAAAGGCAACAAATAAAGACATAAAATGTCGAGTTCTTCATGAGAGAAAGCTAACAGATACATTTGAAATAAAAACAGGTGTGCGGCAGGGATGTCTTTTGTCGCCTCTCTTATTTTTACTGGCTATAGACTGGATTATGAAAACAATAACTGCGTACACCAAGAATGGAATTCAGTGGACCCCTACAAAACCGCTTGAAGATCTGGACTTCGCTGATGATATTCCATGCTGGCCCATTTGTGGAATCAGATGCAAGATAAATTAAATATACTTGATGCGAGATCACAGCAGCCTGGTCTGAAAATCCATAAAGGAAAGACACAGATAATGAGAATAACTCAGGCAAATAGTAATGTAGTTTCTCTTAATGGCACCCCACTCCAAGACGTGGAGTCGTACACCTATGTGGGCAGTGATGTAGATAAAGATGGAGAAACTGACAGAGATATTAAAATACGTATACAAAAGGCAAGAGGAGCTTTCATAACACTAGAGAATTTGTGGAGGTAAAAAAAAAAAAATTAAGAAATACTAAACTAAAAATGTTTTATTATAATGTCATATCAGTGCTTTTGTATGTTGCGGAAACATGGAGAACAACTAAGGTAATTACTAATAAATTACAGACATTCATTAACTGGTGTCTGTGCAGAATAGAGGAAATTAAATTGTATAATAGAATAACTAATGAAGAACTTTGGGAGAGAGCTAAACAAGCTCCAGTGGACCAAGAGGTGAGGAAAAGACGCTGGCGTTGATTAAGACATACACTGAGAAAACAGGAGAACAGCATAACTAGAATGTCTTTGCATTAGAACCCACAGGGGCACAGTCATAAAGGAAAGCCCCAAAAAATCACATGGAGAAGAAAGCTGGGGAATGAAGTTAGACAGATGGGGAGGACATGGGGAGAGCTCCATGCAATAGAGAAGGATAGAACGACTTGGTGTGAGTTGGTTGAAGGCCTATGCTCCATTGGGGGATAGAAAGGCAGAAGAAGAAGAAGAATCGATTCTGTTTATAAGCCAGGCCACCTCGATATCCTGTCCGTGAACAATTGCAGTATTTGTTCCTAGCCTTGGCTAAAGAAACTCCTAAAATTGTTCAGTCGCCTCCGCCTTCATTATTAAAATGACGTTCTGATTTTTCTCAGCGTGTGTTTTCATCAATCACACATTCACGTCTTTGTTATCCATGTTCAACTTCTTCATTTGTCACGCGACACACTGACGATTTCCCCACTTCCCCATCTCCGTCTGTTCATTGTTTGTCCGAGATTTATGTGTCCGGTCAGCGCCAAGATCATACATCTCAATCACTTCCCCCAGCCCTCTGTGTTGACCACGTTCTGGGAGACAGATCTCCGACTTTGCTTATGTTGTGTTTGTAATGTAGATTTTCTCCCGAGTTCTTGTTTATACGTATTATAAACGGATATACTAGCTCTTCCATCTTGATTTATTTCTGCATATTGATTCCCGATAGATTTCTGCCAGAGAGATGTCTGACGTTGTTCTCAGCATGGCCGAGCTGATATCTCCCACACGTTGTACAATGAACGAATTTTCTTTATGATAATGTTGGCGTTTCTCGTTAACAGATTATGAGCGCAGTTTTATAATTTCGAGATGGCTCCAGCTGTACACATAACAGATACCAGCAGCTGCATACTGTAGGGTAATGAACCATTTCCACGCCTTATTGCGTATTGGACATATAGGGCAGGATTTTTTTTTCAAACCGATTGACACTTATTGGGTGATGTTGTCAACAGAACGGCGGCCGCCTGTACTTCCTAAGACTTTACCTAGTACCCATTAAGGGCTAGGTCAACCTAGGAGGCAAGGTCATTGTTGAAAAACATCCAGCTCAGTCAGCACCCAGACCCACGGATTTCCCATCCCTAATCGAACTTCTAGCCGCTACACCACGGCGGCTTCCACTGTGAAATGTTAACAGCTAAAAATCATTTCCTGTGTGTATACTTTTCATGCCATGATACACGACGGTTAATTGCGCCCTCTTGTTGTACAGAAAGAGACAGTGTAGTTGAATTCCAACGGAATTGCTGATCATGAGATAAACCCGAGTCGGTTAACTGCAGTGGGGCAATCACATGGTATTTTTAATGAGATAACTTCTGCTACAGTTAACAGCCCGTGAGAACTGATGATTTTATTAACGAGCTGTCACTGAGATAACGCAGTCAATTAAAGTCAACGACATCTGCAAAGTGAATTTCCTGCCTGGTGATAGCATCAATTGAGTGGGCTAAGAAAGTTGTAGCCAAACGTTGGATTCTTTGTCTGTTGCTTCTGCTGTGAGTAGCTGGCGAAAAGACAGGAATGATGCTCGCTCATATTAGAGAACTGGGATTGAAGCCTCAGAAATGAAACAAGATGAGTTTTGTCCCCTTGGAAAGGAAAAAAACACAACAACGCATTCTTATCTAAGTCAGTAGCGACTGCATCATCCAAGTGATCCACATTCTTCAGAATCAAGAGCCACCCTCTCGATTTCCATCCCTCCCTACAAATCGGTGAATATAAACAGTAAAGAAGGAAATAAAGAAAGAATGAGACAGAGAGAGAGAGAGAGAGAGAGAGAGAGAGAGAGAGAGAGAGAGAGAGAGAGAGAGAGAGAGGGGGGGGGTGAGATAGAGGGAGATAAATTTATTTTCACATGTAATATATTGTAAATTTTAGAAAAAAAATGTAGGCATCTAACGTCATAGGCATTTAACGTCTAAGGCATAAAACAGTTTAGGCATTTAACACCATAGGCATACACCTGGCATAAAACTTCTTAGGCATGATTGTTCTTAGGCAAATAATATATGTTAGGCATACAGTATTTTAGGCATATATATATATATATATATATATATATATATATATATATATATATATATATATATATATATATACACATATATATATATATATATATATATATATATATATATATATATATATATATATATATCGAAAGAGAGAGAGAGAGAGAGAGAGAGAGAGAGAGAGAGAGAGAGAGAGAGAGGTGTTCTAATTTATGCATACTTGCATAGCCGTTGCCCTATATATTATTTTATTATCCTAAATAATACCGCATGTAATATTCATTATTACATATTTGCTTATATCTGCACACATCTTATACTTTGATCATCTTCAAGGAATATGATATCTGTACGCCCACAAGCATTAATCTTTGCCGTATTTATTATTTAAACTTTCATTATGATGTAAGATTTTTTCATTGTTGCTGTTTATGTTTTTTTTTCCTTTACAGGACACACTGAAATCAACCCTAACGTTATACATGATGTCTGATGAAGCTTGCCGTGAGTTTGTTCGTGATGTCTGTTTTTATCCTCCGTCTGTCTGTTTACCTGTGTGTATGAAGGTGTTTATATGTGCATACATGTCTAACTTTAACATTCTAACTTGCATGCAGGTGAATCTCTAACTCGAATCTACAACTATAAATCTTCAACTTATATTATATGAATCTCTGACTCTCATCTCTAACTCTAAAACTTCAACTTGTATTATTTGAATATCTGACTCTAATCTATAACTCTAAGACTTCCACTTGTATTATATGAATCACTGACGCTAATATCTAACTCTAAAACTTCAAACTGAATTATAGGAATCACTGACGCTAATATCTAACTCTAAAATTTCAACTTGTATTAAATGGATCTCTGACTCTTCTCTCTAAAACTTCAACTTGTATTACATGAATCTCTGACTCTTCTCTATAAAACTTCAACTTGTATTAGATGAATCTCTGACACTTCTCTGTAAAACTTCAACTTGTATTGTATGAATCTCTGAATCTAATATCTAACTTTAATACTTTGGAATGTGTGAATGTAAATCTCTAACTCTAATCTCTAAAACTCCAACATGTATTGTGTGCATCTCTGACTCTAATCTCTAACTCTATCACTCTAGCGCGTGCGTATGTAACTCTCTATCTCTAACACTTTGTTTATGTATATCTCTAGTACCAGTTTGCTTTTCCATCCACCAAATGATGTATAAACACAGCTATTTAATTTGACCATCACTTGAGTCATGACTGTTCCGATCATTTTACAGCTAGCACCAATACTAAAGACGGCCGGTAAAGAGTTCTCGACTGTTTGTGTAACCCAAACCAGAAAACTAAAATAATTCAATTACAGTCTGGAAGATCTACTTCACCAAAATCAATTTATCCTAATGCTTCGGTATCTCTCCTCCCACGTCTAAAGGTCTGTCGAACACAAAGCACAAAGCACGAATTATGTAGCTCCAGCGACGATAACATAGAATCCATGTAAACTTTTGCCTTTGTGAACTGAATGACATATCCTGAAATGAACCCGCAACTTCAGGTCTAGGAGGTAAATGGCTTGATAGTTTTCATTGAGAAATGAAGTGAGAGAAATCATTTAACTGTTTGCAAAAGTGGCAGGAGCCCATTATATTCTCATTTTGGGCCACTTACCTCACATGGGAAAAAAGGTAATGAAGCAATAGCAACGACTGATCACATGAACTTTATATAAAATATGTCTATCTATCTAATCTACCTATCTATCTAATCTATCTAATCTACCTATCTATCTAATCTATCTATCTAATCTATCTATCTAATCTATCTATCTATCTATCTATCTATCTATCTATCTATCTATCTATCTATCTATCTATCT
>CAJHNH020001895.1:90000-92500 GCA_905116865.2 Candidula unifasciata | reverse complement strand
GTCCGAAGGTCGGTCTGCCTGTCTGTCTGATGCGAGGGTGACGGTCGGTCTGCCTGTCTGTCTGATGCGAGGGTGACAAAAAGATCTTGCTGGTGTCTAAAAGTGCTGGGTTTTCTGGGTTTACCTACCTACCTACCTACCTACCTACCTACCTACCTACCTACCTACCTACCTACCTACCTACCTACCTGTCTGTCTGTCTGTCTGTCTGTCTGTCTGTCTGTCTGTCTGTCTGTCTGTCTGTCTGTCTGTCTGTCTGTCTGTCTGTCTGTCTGTCTGTCTGTCTGTCTGTCTGTCCGACGGTCGGTCTGCCTGTCTGTCTGATGCGAGGGTGACAAAAAGATCTTGCTGGTGTCTAACAGTGCTGGGTTTTCGACGTTCTTACTGCAAGGCAGCAATGACAGCCTGATTGGCCAGAGTCCTCTGATGTTTACAGAGAAAGCAGCAGTACTGGATATATCCACCCTGTAGTCCAAGGGGCTGCGTGGTCTCAAGGTATGGTGTCCGCCTCTAATGCTGGAGGTTTAGGGTTCAGTACCCGGTAACTGCTGGGATTTTTTCTTCCGTCATGGTTTCTGAACTCTGCATCTTTAGAGACTACGAGCTCATTGATCTCCAGCCAGTTGTTTCTTCTCCCTACAACATCAGACATCAGTGTGAATATCAATGAAGATATCAGCTACTGTCGTTTAATTGTTTTTAAAATAAATATCAAAGAATGTGCTAAAAAAAAAAAATCATGTTATACAATCTTTTGAAAGGAATTAATAACAAAATGGAAAACTATTGATTATTTTCTCAAAAAATTTGCTGCGTAACATATCGCTTTCTATACACATGATGCTAAGTGAATGTTTCTGGAAACCTTGTTACACATTGCTTGGGCTGGGAAGGCTGTGTTGTGTCGGGTTTCAGTTTCATTAAAAGTAAATTGCAGCAACATAAATTTAGAAACCCCCCCCCCCCCACACCCTCCCCACCCCTTTCCTGCAGTTTATGAGCCCGCGAGATGTAGCTTATTTAGTGTAGACCTAAATCTGGCACTGTTTTAAGAGACCATTCAAGGATGGGATAGTTCCTTGAAGAAGACGTAGAGGTCGGCTTTCGTCGCAGTGGCAACAGCATAACATGGAATCACAGCGTAGGAAATTTCGACAGGCGGGACAGTTTTCAGTGGACAACAAGCTTTCGTTCATGCCGTAATGAGAGCAACGTTCTGCAAAGAACCAGCTTGCTGCTGATGATGATGTTGGTGATTGCTGCCGAACTACTACAGCTCTTTGAATCATTCTAGCGTACTCAGTGGTGATATCGCTAACTTTAGGAAGCACTGTCATGTGTATTCGAGTTTGTCAGATGCTGCAGTGCTTTAATATTTGCTAATTCCTTGCCATAATGTAGACTTTGCATCACATTCGCTGTCCTAAAAATATTTATTACCGATCTGTGTTTGTTCGTCTGCTCACATTTCCGCTAACATTGAGAGCTCCAATATTTACTGTCTGGCATAGTGTTTTATCTTCTTGTTTTGTTTCTTTCGTGCATCTGTTTATTGTTCTCATCTTCCTCAACAGTATTTACCTAGTGCTTGTTTTACAATGGTTAATATGAAGCGATATAAGAGGACTCTGGGTATATTGTGCTAGAACAAGGCGAACAGGTGGTCGAGCTGTTGCAACATAGAGCTCTCGTGTGGGAGACCTGGGTTTGACCACCTGTAAAGTGATAGCCGTTTGTCTGCCTGTGATAAATCTCGTATACATCCTAACCTGTACAGCCATGAGCGGCAACAATGGCCAAACGGCTCTAAATCCTAAGCGCCACAGCCTTTTGTAAACACCGCCCCAGAATACAGTAAATACAGACACAAGAGACAGACTTAGACCTATATGCTATACATCAATCGGAACTCCCTAGCTGATGTGGGCAGCATCATGCTCACGTTCTTTATTTCCTGTGAATTTTAGTCTGGGTCAGATATGAGTCAAAGCCATTTATGCCAAAGAAATTCGACCCAAAGCTCACCACTCCAACTTCCAAGGAGCGGTATATTTCGTTTGAAAAATGGAAACACAAACACTATATTGTACAAATAACAGGCTGACGTATTGTGATACATCTCTTCAGTTGCAAAAATATTACTTTTCTGCGTATAATAAGCATAAAAAATAAATCTTTACAACTGAAGTAGACAAAATACACATGTCACACTATTTATCTGACCAACTGTAAATCTAATGTCACAGGCCAAAGAGGCCACAGGAACAGCCTTTAGTTTTAGACAGTAATTTGGGGAAAGGTCTGGCCATTGGGTATAAAAAGGCTAACTGACTCAGTATTTGCCTCCTATTTGGGGGTCGCTCTGTGGTCAGCTCGGTAAGGTCAAGACGCTCTGTCCGCCGTTGTTGACTGCACTTAGTCTCAACGCACAAGTGTGTCAGATCGGACCAGCCGAGCGACGCTAGACTAGCACGTGTTCGCGATGATGGTATGTTTCCAT
>CAJHNH020001895.1:57500-85000 GCA_905116865.2 Candidula unifasciata | reverse complement strand
TTTCTTTGGTCTGCATATGTTTCTATGCCAATGTTGGTTCTAATGTAAAGCTCTTCTAGTTATATTGTTTTCAGTTTTTCTCAACTTGTCTTGTATCCATTGCCAGTGACTTTTCGTTTCCTCCTGATTCACCGAAATATGTTTGATTCGCTCCCAGGGCTGAGCATTATACATCCCTAGTGCGGTCGTCACCCACTGTGCAGGGTAGGATTTTTTTTTTTTGCGATCTCTTACCCTAACTCTTTTCCGATATAAAAACACATCTTCCTTTGATTAGAATCGAACTTGAGTCTCCCGTGTAAGAGCCATTGAAACAGCCCATCCTTCTAGACATTCCAACAAGATTTACATATTTTTGTAATCCATCCACAGACATAGATCACCTTTGGACTAATGATGCTGTTACAAAAGTACGACAAACACATTGTCAAGCACCGATTCAAACTATGATTTACTTCAGTATTATCTTATATGTGTCGTCTCTTTCATCGATGTCTATCGTACCCTCTGGCACAGCTGTTGTTTGTACTGTTAGCCAGTTCAAGTAGATTCTCCTCCGGTCTGTTCTCAGCAAAGTTCTTTAGCGCTGACCGATCATTGAGCAACGCTGAACAACCAGGCCAATCTGAATACGTTAAGTTCAAGATGTCTGCATCATTTTTGATAGCGCCACTTGACGCAGAAATTCCAGCCGAGCTTGCCTTGCCGAGGTCATGTTTGTCAACAATGTTTCGCAGCTTGAAATCAGATTTAGAGCAGAGAGACGGTCTGTTCTCTATGTTCGTTGATATTATGGCCACCTTGTTTTCTAGAGAGAACCTGTTTTCCTTATTGCTCCTGATGTAATCGATATTCCTATTACTAACTTTGATTAGAAATCTTGTCTGCTGTAGAAGAGAAACAACATGTGCAATGTATTAGGCAGAATAAGGAAGGGATGTCAAGCAACAAGGTTTACATGAGACAAGCCCTTGCTAGCGTTACACACACACACACATACACACACACACACACACACACACACACACACAACACAATTAGATACAGAGAAATAATGTGAGGGATAGAGTGAGATGGAAGATGATGACCAGAAAGAAAGAAAGAAAAAAGAAAGAAAGAAAGAAAGAAAGAAAGAAAGAAAGAAAGAAAGAAAGAAAGAAAGAAAGAAAGAAAGAAAGAAAGAAAGAAAGAAAGAAAGAAAGAAAGAAAGAAAGAAAGAAAGAAAGAAAGAAAGAAAGAAAGAAAGAAAGAAAGAAAGAAAAAGAAAGTGTCAGAGAGAGCAGGTGAACGTGACATAAAGAACGAATGAAATAACTTTTTTTTCTAACGATCACACATTAGAGAGAAAGAGAGAGAGAGAGAGAGAGAGAGAGAGAGAGAGAGAGAGAGAGAGAGAGAGGGATGTGAGGGATAGAGTGAGATGGAAGATGATGACCAGAAAGAAAGAAAGAAAGAAAGAAAGAAAGAAAGAAAGAAAGAAAGAAAGAAAGAAAGAAAGAAAGAAAGAAAGAAAGAAAGAAAGAAAGAAAAAAGAAAGAAAGAAAGAAAAAAAAAAGAAAGAAAGAAAGAAAGAAAGAAAGAAAGAAAGAAAGAAAGAAAGAAAGAAAGAAAGAAAGAAAGAAAGAAAGAAAGAAAGAAAGAAAGAAAGAAAGAAAGAAAGAAAAAGAGAAAAAGAAAGAAAGAAAGAAAGAAAGAAAGAAAGAAAGAAAGAAAGAAAGAAAAAAAAAGAAAGAAAGAAAAGAAAGAAAGAAAGAAAGAAGAAAGAAATAAGAAAGAAAGAAAGAAAGAAAGAAAGAAAGAAAGAAAAGAAAAGAAAGAAAGAAAGAAAGAAAGAAAGAAAGAAAAAGAAAGAAAGAAAGAAAGAAAGAAAGAAAGAAAGAAAGAAAGAAAGAAAGAAAGAAAGAAAGAAAGAAAGAAAGACAGACAGACAGAAAGACAGAAAGAAAGAAAGAAAGAAAGAAAGAAAGAAAGAAAGAAAGAAAGAAAGAAAGAAAGAAAGAAAGAAAGAAAGAAAGAAAGAAAGAAAGAAAGAAAGAAAGAAAGAAAGAAAGAAAGAAAGAAAGAAAGAAAGAAAGAAAGAAAGAAAGAAAGAAAGAAAGAAAGAGGCAGGTGAACGTGACATAAAGAACGAATGAAATAACTTTTTTTTCTAAAGATCACACATTAGAGAGAAAGAGAGAGAGAGAGAGAGAGAGAGAGAGAGAGAGAGAGAGAGAGAGAGAGAGAGAAAGAGAAAGATAAATAGAGAGAGAGAGGGAGAGAGAGAGATAGATAGAGAGAGAGAGAGAGAGAGAGAGAGAGAGAGAGAGAGAGAGAGAGAGAGACTCTAAGCCTCGATTTCGGAGGGAATTAAACTGGCAACGAAGCTGGAACGTTAACGTCCAGACAGACCTGCTAACACTTGATGTCGCCAGCTGGAAAGAGAAGGCCATCCAGAGAGATGTGTAGAGACGGGTGATATCTGCAGCAATGAACCTCAGGGGCTCGAAACGCTGAAGAAGAAGAAGAAGAAGAAGAAGAAGAAGAAGAAGAAGAAGAAGAAGAAGAAGAAGAAGAAGAAGAAGAAGAAGAAGAAGAAGAAGAAGAAGAAGAAGAAGAAGAAAAAGAAGTGTGCAATGAATCGCGTTGCACTAACTCTGCTTGCACTGGCTGTTGACTATGCGATGATGTGTGTAGTGAATGCTCTTAGCACACATTCAACGATGACATAACTAGGACAAGCCGAAACCGACTTAGCAGTACGATACATCAGTTTATTGACATCTTATCACTTACATGAACGTCAAGTCCGTGTCCTAGCAAACAGCTTTCACACACCACATTAATCAGACTCCAATATGTGGGTTTCTCACACAGTCACTGGCCAGAGTTCGCACAGATGAATATGGTTCTCCTCGTCGACTTCATACAGTATTGCCTGGCTGGTCTTGGCTTTAATGGACGTCGTCGTCTGCTCTTCCTCTCACAGCAAACAGTCTCACGTTGTCATTCTCTCGATTACTCTCCCATCCTATCACTCCGACCGTCAACACAAACTAACTTGATCAGACTAGGGTCACGACTTATACCCTGTGTTCGTTTCACGTGGCAACACGTGGTTGTCCTTTACTTCCACGTGGCGACCTGTGGTCGCTATCATCGGGTTCCACGTGATAACTCGTGGTCGTCCCCTATCTTGAAAACCTCGGTTAATCCGAGTATCGGGCTTCGGGCCCCCCCCCCCCCCCCCCCCTTCTTAATCCGGGTGAAAATATCCCCCATTACAAAGTGTATGAGACTAAATCACCGAAAGAAAGAGATAGATGGATATTTATTGAGAGACAAAGGCGCGCGCGCGCACACACACACACACACACACATATATACAGTTACATGGAGCTCTTCCCATGTCCTCCCCATCTTTCTAACTTTATTCTCCAGCTCTCTTCTCCGTGTTTTTTAAGCCTTCCTTTATGCATATGCCCGTGTGTGTTCCAGTGGAAAGACATTCTAGTTATGCTGTTCTCCTGCTTTTTCAGTGTGTGTCCTATCCAACACCAGCCTCTTCTCCTCACCCCTTGGTCTACTGGAGCTTGTTTAGTTCTCTCCTAAAGCTCTACACTAGTTATTCTACCATACCATTTAATTCCCTCTATTGTGCGCAGACACCAGTTAATGAATGTCTGTAATTTATTAGTAATTGCCCTAGTTGTTCTCCATGTTTCCGCCCCATAGAAAAGCAGAGATTTGACGATAGAATTAGACATTTTTAGTAAAGTATTTCTTTTAATTACTTAACAGATGTATCTTGATCATTTGTTGGTGCGTAACACTGTATTACCGACATGTTCACCTTCTGTTTTACTGTTCTAAAAGATGTTCTTATTATTCTGGGACTCACAGCTTCCCATTCTATTAGTGCCCTGCTGCTTCTTTCGATAGCATCAGGGCAACTTCTTCTCTGTGGGTCCTGAGAACAAAATAGTTTCCCCTGAATTTAGAATAGTTTCCCCGCCTCAGTCCACCTAGTTTCACATAACCCTAAAATACAAATTTTATAGTGGTTCATTTCCCTAGCTACTTTCATTGTTTTCCCTATATCATAGAGAGTTCTAACATTACAGTTGTCAATTCTGGATGTTTTCTTCTACTTAAAGAGCCTCCCCTCATCTTGGTTGACTAGGTTTTACTTGCTTCTTTTTTTTGACTTATCCATGGTTGGTTGGTTTTTGTGGGTATAGTTTTTACAGGATGAGGTAGCCAACCTCAAGCTCAACCCTACCCTTAGTCGCCTATTACGACATGCCTGTTATATTGAAGTGTCACTGTTCTTTGATTCCTGTGAGGGTCCCGGTGACACACGAGCGCTGTCACAAGCTAGTTGCATGTTTTGTAATGTTCCTGTCACATGTTAGTTTCATGTTTTGTATCGCACCTGTCACATGTTAGATTCATGTTTTGAATCATGTATGTCAGATGTTAGTTTCATGTTTTGTAGCGTGCCTGTCACATGTTACTTTCATGTTGTGTACCGTACCTGGCACGTGTTAGATTCATGTTTTGTATAATGCCTGTCACATGTTAGTTTCATGTTTTGTAGCGTGCCTGTCACATGTTAGTTTCATGTTTTGTATCATGCCTGTCACATGTTAGTTTCATGTTTTGTATCATGCCTGTCACATGTTAGTTTCATGTTTTGTAGCGTGCCTGTCACATGTTAGTTTCATGTTTTGAATCGTGCTTGTCACGTTAGTTCCTCTCTCAGCCGCGACAGATTCTTGATTCAATAGCCGCTCCTGAAGCGAGGATAACAATTTCCTCAAGCTTCATTCTTGACCCGACCCAATCAAGTCAGCCGCTAGTTTGTGTTAGCACAGCTCCCATCACGCGAGCCACCAAACACTCCAGTGTGTCTTGTTGACAAATAAGGCACACGTCTCCTTGTTTGTAATCCGTTGACAGGAAATACAAGCAATAGGACAGGCACTTTATGCAAGATATTATCAAATAGATTTATTATGTGGTCATTTTGCAAAGAGGCATAAATCAGCCGATCTTGTTAAATGTCAGTTAAGGATTTATGTTAGCAATATTCTTTGTTTAACATCTCCGTTATAAATTACATATATATGTATTTATATGAAACAGTAACAAGAGTACGGAAATGTTTTCTGAGAGTCAAGGCAAGTCAAGGACTCTGTCCATGTCTTCAGGTGTTGTGATCATAAAGGACTGGACCTATACATTAGAGACCAATCAGCACCCAGTGGGCAATGCGGTCAACATCTCGCCGGATGCCTTCACTTCCCAGGACTTTACATGGATTCACTGACGCACCTGAGAGTCAAGAGGGTTCTGTCAGGAACCGAACACATGACCTACAATTCGCAAGCGAGCGTCTAGCCGCTATACAATTGCGGCTCAATCTTGAGATGTGAATGAACAAATTCAAAAGAACTCGTAGGCCGAGGGAATGTGATCTTTGAGACGTACTCTGTGGATTCAATGAACAGACAGGGTCACTAACAGTGACTGCTTGGACATATCTGATGAAACTAGACAAACATGCACAACTATCACAAATAGATTATGTGATGAGCAGAGAGGTACTGGAGAACGGTATGATGACTGGAAAGTAAACTGTAGAAGAGGCATAGCTAGACACACATAATCAATGCAGGAAGGTCAGCAGTAAAGACGTGGTGACATATTTTCATTGGACTTATTTCCAACTACCAAGGCCCGAGGTTTGTGGGGAGACGTGATTGGCCATACCACGTTTCAGGGCAGACGATCACGACAATAATAACTTATATCACGGTAACCTTCGTCTGTACTTGCCGACGTCTTCATGTTTGACAATGCCGAGGTTTCTAGTCGTTTGTTTTGATTTTTTTACTAAAGTCATTAAGTAAATTTCACCCCACAGGATATCACACAGAGCGACAAACACCCGGTGACACAAAGTGCCACTATGTGGATGAGGGTCACCCATGGAGAAGTCCCAGAAACTGCGTTCAACCTCCAGGCTAAAATGCGGCCCCCGGGAAAAGCCGGTTGGGGCTTCAAATTAACGAAAAATTGCGACCCAGATGGGGATGACCTTGGTTTTTGGATACTAAGCAAAGTCAGAAATGACCCTTTATAATGCAGTTCCCGTGTGGGTTTCAGGGCCTATTATAGGAAAAACAAGAAAAGACCTACCGCCTACCCTAAAGCATGTCGTAAGAGTCGACTAATTAGGGGCATTCTTCGAAGTCGGAGTGCATCTGCCAGAGAGACAATGAACCAGCAGTCTGCATACAAAAAAAGTCAGATCTGTAAAACGGATGCACACGCAACACTCAGGCTCTGGAACAGGATGCAGTCTAAAAGTGGATGAACAACCAGAACTTTCCGCCGGAAAAGAAGAAGAAGACAACTCATTGACGCCTTGTGGAAGACGAATATGTTGACAGATCAGTCGGCACTGGGTGGCTATTGTGTGGTCAACACTACGTCGGTGGTGTAGTTGTTTCTTGGTTTCAGCTCTCCCCATGTGGCTTCTGGGGCCCCATTGTCGAAAAAAACAAAATGGATTCACTTCCTCCCCAACAAGCATGCCGTATCAGTCGACTAATTGGGGTTTCCTTTCGGTTATAGAGTGCATCTGCTCAAGCGGAAAAGAATAATCAACTGCACACAAATAAGCTAGTCACACTGATGTATACGCAAAATTCAGGCCCTGGCACAAAGCTGAGGTCCACATGGACGAACAACCATTACTTTCCGCTGGAGCTATAGTCGGTGAACAAAGAAAAAATAAAAGGAAGTAAGATCTTGACTGCAATAACTGTGCTTTTTAATATCACTATTGATGGAACAACATGCATGTTTTGTTGACAGTTATCTCAGATGTATACATGGAGTATCACAGATGCACCCTCCACTAATCTCCTGGTGACTCCAAGTCTACTGGTGTCCTAGTGAGTCCACTTCTTCTGGTGTTCCAGTGACTCCAAGTCTACTGGTTTTCCAGTGACTCCAAGTCTACTGGTGTTTTATTGAGTCCACGTTTTCTACTGTTCCAATAACTCAAAGTCTACTGGTGTTTCAGTGACTTCAAGTCTACTGGTGTTTCAGTGACTTCAAGTCTACTGGTGTTCCAGTGACTTCGAGTCTACTAGTGTCCTAGTGAGTCTAATTCTTCTGGTGTCTGACTGACTCCACATCTACTAATGTTCCAGTGACTCCAAGTCTACTGGTGTCGCAGTGAATCCACGTCTTCTGGTGTCCGACTGACTCCACATCTACTAAAGTCCCAGTCACTCCACATCAACTAGTGTCCCACTGACTCTACTGATGTCCCACAAATGCTAGGGCAGCGTCATTGCACAAGGTTATAAACCATAAGTGCTCTGCTATCAGTACTGACAGCTGATAAGAAACTGTCCGACTGTTCTGCCGTCCGCATGTAACTCTGTAGCTACAGCGACGTTCCTTCATTTACCCCAGAGTGTCACTCTGGTACCCATTTCCTAGAGGCTGAGTGAACCCCGGGAACCTCCCGGTTTCGAACACTGAACACTCTCAGAGATAAATTACTTTCCTCTATCTGATTCCATTATAGGTACTGTTAATCTGGGGGAAATGTGGTTTTTCTGCCTACCCCAGGGAGTGAACCCGGACCACAAGGAGTTCGTCACCCGGCTGCCGCGAAAGTCAGGTTTAACCAACTACGCTAGAGAGGCGGGCATGTCTGGAGTATATATACATATACACACAAACATACACACATACAGTATGAGATGTGACACATGTAGGTCTGCAAACTGTCATTGTAAGTGTGGAGACAGAGCTAGAAGCAGAAACAAATTATAACTGAAGCTCATAACTGTGAGGAAGTAATTAAACTACCTCAACAAGTCTCTGTAAATACTCCATTCACTAAATGACCCGTCTAGCACTACAAAAGCCATTGTTAAGTACTCAAACCGCTCCAGTAAATCTGTATAAAGACTCTGCACCAAATCTGACCCCGAAGTAAGAAAAGTCCAATCAAAAAGGGGATCCAGTTTGCACCCTTTGTTCTGTCGAGATTGCTCTTCAACTCCCCTTGGCGACCTAAAGTTAAGTGATTTAATAAGCAACCTGGGGGAAGTGATGGTGTGCCGCGCAGTTCGACCGGGTCCATCCGGTGTAACTACTTCACACATCTTGCCTCCATGCGTTAGGGAAACATAAATAGAGGAAGGTGGGGGGGGGGGGGGGGGGGTGGCGGGGAGCGCTCCATTCAAGTACTGAGAGACTTTGTGAATGAATGACTTTCTAGCATATTCTAAAGTAGCGTGTAGGAGAGCCGGCGATTCCCACGTGATCCGACTATTGTTTGCCTGGGGATTTATTGTCCGCGCTAACAGTAAACTGGATTTCTTCAAAAGCAAATCTGTAAAGAGGGAGCTATGGTAGCTAAACCGAATGTATTGAGTTAGAAATCAAAATCAACCTTGGCTCCCAGGTCAACCTAACTTTAGACCATATAGTTTTGTGGGAATCTTCGTCTTCTTCTTTTGCTTCTTCTTCTCCGCGTTCACTAGCTGTAAACTTCGGCGGAAAGATCTGGTTGTTCGTCAACGTCTGGGCGTCTGTTCTAGAACCTGAGTGTTGCGTGTGTATCCGTTTTACAGATCTGACTCATTTGTATGCAGATTGGTGGTTCCTTGCCTTATTAAATGCTGTTGGTGCAGGGTTGACTAAAGTTATGAGTTATGAGTTAGATTATCTTCACAGCACTCCAAACACACCCATAGGCGCTCAGATTCTCCTCTCGACATATTCATCAGCGTCGTGCAGTTAATAGTGCCAGTCCTATGTTGGTTAACAAGACTTCGTATGCGTTTGGTGTGCTTCTCATGCTTGGCTGTGGCCATCTTTACTCCCAATTTGCGCATTCTTAGCAGTGATGTAGGCACGTTGCGTCCAAAATCCTCAGAACGTCCTATCTCTCTAAGGGCAATGACAATGTCTGCGTGATCCACGTGCCAGCCATCTTCAATTAATGCAGTACCTGCTAGTCTACAGCTCTTTCATTACCACTTTCATTACCAACAACGCCAGCATGCTCTAGGACGAATAGGAAGGTAACTGCACAAACATGAGAGTTGTGCAATAACTCAAACCACTGTCTACGTAACCATCCTACCTTGACCCGCTGGATCATGCTCAAATAGTCACTCAGCATACACATGCGGGAATAGTCCTGTGATTCTAGCCACATGAGAAAGGTTTACTACAGAACCCATCAGGTGCTAATTGGTGCATTAACATATAAATCAAGATTGATATGCCCGATACTCTACAGTACTTTAAGTGTCATTTTCATTTGCGTTAATTACTTAAGTATTTGGGCTTCTTCTGCACTTGCCAACTGGTAGTCGTGCTTTACTGGTTGGCTTGACATCATATATGACACGGTGAGTTAACGAAACAGTTATGATATGGCAGAGTACCATAGCAGAAATATGAAACAGACTTTAAAAGGTGTGTAGCACTTTCAGAGAAACCAATCAGGGTATGACAAGGTGTCTGGTAATACAACAGTTGCCAACAATAATGATTCCATCTAGACTGACTGCAAGAGATCAGTGTTTGTTGGCACCTTTCATTTCTATTTTTGTAGAGAACCCATACTCATGTTTTCAATCTCCCCAACATATACACAGCGCTGATTTCTCAAACACAATTGGTTGGTTTATTTTGGCTTCCGACAACAAAAGCCGTGGAAACCAGACTTGTGAAACCTTAGAAATGTACAGTTTGATTGTAAGGCGGAACAGGAATGGCAGTCTGTTTACAACAGACCTGGCAGTTTGTCTAATGCCGTTAGCCGTGTCTGATAATGTTGGTGAGTTCACTTACAGCACTGAGCCACTTTTGCTGAAAGCCACTTGAGTAATTATTTGTGTACTCGTGTTTCATTGTCAGTGACTTTTGTGTTGTCTGTGAATGTCTTAGTTGATTCTTTCTAGACTTAGCTCACATCGTTTACACTTCGCCCACCATGTAAATTCCTTTGCATACTTCACACTTTTTGGAGAATTATATTTTGCTAGGGACAAGAAAACTTTCCTGCAGGGATTTAACACATGTTTGGTATATAATAATAAATTATTGAAGAGTTTTAATAATCGTTCAGAGCATAAGAACACGATGCAAGATGATAAATCGCTATAGCATTATAACAGACTGTACGATGAAACAACTATGAGGTTAATATTGAAAAAAAAAAGGGGGGGAGGAGGATGGGGTTGGGGGAATGGGGTCTATCAGTATGTATTTGAGAACACGACAAGCTAGCAGAACAAAATGAAAGTGGCCAATCCAAGAAAAGCATCACATGGGAAACATTAAAATAAATGTATTCATCTTCAGTAGTCGACAAAGACAGCTTTTCTAGAACTTGTCAACAATATCTTCATTAGAGTCACCGAGTTCATTCAAGGGACGCTAGCAGAGCTGACGACTGGGAGATAAGACCCAGACCCTCCCTCTGGAATCACCAGTCAATGGCAGGACTGTGATGATTCCAGTCACTCGAAGATTATCTACTCCTCAACAAGCAATGGGATCTTGGACACATCAATTCCGCCCATTAGAAGTCTGCACTAGAAAACAGAAGGATAACCAGATCTGTATGTGTTTGTTTCTTTAAGGCAGAGGAAATGTTTGGTTTTGTGAGGGGTTGGTTTGGATTTCAGTTTGATTCTGTGACAGAGGCAGAGTAGATTGCGACAGTTTTCACCCCCCCCCCTCCCTCCCCCTCCCCCCGCCCCAACTTTTTTCTCTTCAAATCTGATATATTTTTATTGAAAATTTTAGGTAATTTAATTTTTGAAAATCTGTTAGCTGTGATATGTTTTTATGTGTCGTTAATGTATGATTTTGTGGTTTGATAAAAACAAACAATTCGCAAATGTAAAACAGAAATCCAAATTAACATTTGAATGCGATAAATGCTTTTTTTTTAAAGGATGTTCCCAGATTGAGAACATAAAGACATTAAACCTAAATTGAAAAGATGAATCAAAAAAAAAAGAAGTACATGGAGAAAGCAGACAATCTCGATGACGAATATGGTGATTGATTATGATGATGAGGGAGACGACATGTGTTGGAGAAGTGTAATGAAATTGACAAAGTTGAAATATGTGTCATCACTGAGCAGGTTCTTAAATAACCTGGCTCTGGCCACAACACGACTGACAGTTTCTCTGTCTCTAGAAACAGACGTCACTGTTTATTCCTTTTAAAGATCTCTCTGAAGCTTTGCGTTATATAAGCAAAGATGGACTGTTCAAGATTCTTGCCAAATTCGGTTGTCCATCCATACTACCAGATCTTTCAATGATAATATGGAAGGAATCATCACATTTTAGGATTTTTCATCGTCACCCTCTCAGATTCGTAACGGATCAAAGCAGTGTTACATTCAAGCTCCTACATTTTTGATATCTTCTTCACGTCACTGCTTTGGCTTGCCTTTGGGACAGCCATTTAAGGGATGTATATCCGTATGAGGAAGAATAGTGTATCAACATTTCTATGTGAACTACGCAGTAATAAATAGCACTCCCGCATTGGACTTCACAGTCAGACTAGACCCTATTCCCAAAACCAGCTGCACAACCCCATGCTCCACATGGACTGATGGTTAAATACTGTGTGTGTAGGTATATATGTATATGTATATATATATATATATATATATATATATATATATATATATATATATATATATATATAAATTGTAATATAAGTATAAGTAGAATATATAGTGTAACACATCATTTGCATGTTTTAGATATAACTGTGTGTTATCCCCCTTAAAAATAATGCATCTCATTGATGGGCACATAAATTTAACTCCTTGACCATGAAACAAACACATGTTATTTCCTGTAATTGATCCTTTCTTCACTACGATATACTATTCATCATCATCGGTATTATCAACACCTCCAGGTCTATTCCTGTCATTCACGTGCTTTTTTCAGTGTGTCATGTTTGTATGCCTTGCTGTTCCAGGCTTTTGCTATCAAGTAAATAGTGCCCTTTTACCCTTTCTTCTTTCGCCCGCATTAGTAAGTGCCAACCGTAAATGCCAGTGGGTTTATTTTGCAGTTTTCATCGAAAAAAACAATACGACGATGAACCCGCATGATAAATTATTTCCCTTTCGTTTGCTTCAAATAGACTGATCTATATCTTCAGTGTTGTCTATAGTATCAACTTGTAATTCACTCAGTGTTTGGCTTGCACTAATGTTTCTCTTGTCAAAAAGATCTTCCTCGATATATTATATTTGGGACAGTCTTGGACGACGTCATCTCTTGTCCCATGTGCCAAGCAAGCCACATGTTCATATGGCTGATTCGCAACCTTAAATCATGCCTACATTTGGCTGCGAAATCGACTGTTTCCTATTCTAAGGAGAAGAAGAATAACTATAGTCTGTCATTAATATGGTAATCGTATTGTTTCGGTCTGTGTGGCTTTCTGATTGATTTGATTTTTCTGTTCTATTGTTGGCAGGAGACCGGCACCTCAGGCTGTTCCTTGTCTGCACCTCTCTTAGCTAGTTTATCAGCTGTCTCAATAACAGTAAGGAAGATGAAGAAAATATATTTTCATACATACGTGCCTAAATATGTATCATTCATCTGAGTTTAAATATACTGGAACAACATTCACTGTAGACGGTAAATTATACGAGAACTTTGACATGCGATGCAGTAAAGCGGGCTGAGTATTGTTGGGATTGCTAGCGCCCCTCTTACATCATAAGGCGATCTCAATCAACACAAAGAATCATTCCCACCCTATGCTATCAGTACCAGACGTGGTCACTTACAACAATCATCATCATCATCAGTTCTCGTTATGCCTAGTGGCACATGAGGCTTCAGAGAGGACTTTCCATGCTTTCCTGTCCTGTGCAATTTTCAGTGCAGTTTTCCTTGTCAAAGATGCCGCACTCAGGTCACTTTCCATCGTTCGTCTCCATGTTGTTTTTGGGCGCCCCTGTTTTATCTTTCTATCTCGTGTCCATGTGAGAGCTGTTTTGGCAGGTATATCAGAAGTCATTTTCATAACGTGGCCAAGCCATTTCCATCTTCTCTTGGTAATCATACTGTCTAAAGTTTCTTGGTTTGTGGCTTGAAGTAGTTTAGTGTTTGAGATTGTATATGGCCAGAAAATTTTGAAAATTCCACTTAGACATGTGTGGTGGAAGATGGACAGATTGTGTGCATCCTTTTGGTCATTCTCGAGCATTCCGCTCCATAAAGAAGAACTGGCAAAATGATGCTCTTGTAGAGTCGGAGTTTCGTTCCTCTGCAGTAATTGTTGGATTTCCAGATTTGCCTCATCCTTCCAAAAGCAGCTCTGGCTTTGTTCAGACGTGACTGTATGTCTTCCTCTGTCCCTCCCAGTAGGGACACCACACTGTAAAGATATGTGAAATGTTCTACATTTTCAAGTGATGGGTTACTTATGGTCACTGGTTGTTGGTTTGGACTGTTTGTCACGATCTTAGTTTTCTTTGTATTTATTCTCAGTCCCACCATTTCTGCTGTGCAGTTTAGTCTGTTACTTTTCTCTTGTATATGTTCATGTTTATGTGATAGGAGTGCTATATCATCTGTAAAATCAAGGTCTTCAAGCATGGTGAATGGAGTCCATCGTATGCCTCTTAATGTCCCATCTACTGTATTCTTTAGTATCCAATCAATTACAAGGTTGAAGAGGAGAGATGACATAACACATCCCTGTCTTACGCCCGTCTTTACTGGGAAAGATGTATTGTAATTTTTTTTTTATACTGCAGGAAAAGTCTTTATAGAAGAGAGCAATTTGTTGACTATTTTTTTCTGGTATTCCATAATGTCGTAAAATTGTCCACAGACCGTCTCTATGGACGCTGTCAAAAGCTTTCTCAAAGTCCACAAAATTAATATATATACTTCTCTGCCATTCGTTGCATTGTTCTAAAATGTTACGTATGGCGAAGATGTGCTCAGTTGCTCCTCTGCCCTTTCTGAATCCTGCTTGTTCCACTCGTAGGCATTTATCTACTCCTTTTTCAAGAAAGCATTATGATGATTTTACCAAATATTTTGCTTGGTGCTGAGAGTAAAGTAATTCCCCTCCAATTATTGCAACAAAAGCCCAAAACTAACCATGGAAATAAGTGTCTGAAAAAAACTAGGAGTTACTAGAAGAGATAAAATGAGAAACATACTAGATAAAGTCGTCACAGAAAAAAATTCTAAATTACATTAAAAAAAAAAAAAAGCAAATCACAGGGTTTGCCCACTTGGGTAGAATGCCTTCTGATGATATACTAGTATGTATGTGTGTACGTAAGTTGTACCCCATTAGGACATCGCACAAGCGATAAACACCCGGTGACACAAAGTGCCACCATGCGGATAAGGATCACCCATGGAGAGGTCCCGGGAAAACCGTTCAGCCGTTAGGCCATATTTATTCCACGTCTATATTTAGGGCCCCCGGCAAAAGCCAGAGTGGAGTTTGCAAATAACTAAACATTGCACCCCACAAGGGGGTGATCCATGCATATCATGCCATACAATACACGGCATTTACCAAAAGAGGAGAGGGACGTAGAGCAAGAGGTTGACAAGAACACGATGGGAAGATAAGATCGTGGTGGGTGTCTATGGTCGAAGCTGCCAGAAGATCACGAAGCAGGACCTTATATTTCCCTCGATACCCCAAGCGGTAAAGAAGGACTTATAGAAGAACAAGAAAAAGATAAATTATATATTGTTCCTGCCCTCTGATTGGTCCATGTGTTTCTAAAGCTACCAGTCAAGGAGATTTACTGTGTTAATCATATTCAAGTACTAAATGTAATCTTCCCTCTGGCCAGCAGCGAAATGCCCGTAGCGACCACCACTTTTATTAATTCCCTCCTGGCAACACACTGATACACCCCGCTCATCTGCCATGCCCGCTGGCAGGCTGTTGAGCATTGAGAAGCCACATATTTGAAATGTTTCAAATTTCCTTCCGTCATATTGAAAATTTAAATTCTATCTAGCTTTTTTCGAAGCAATATAATCTTTCACGTGTCAAATTTGGGAGATTCCTCCATCTTGTGGCTGCAAAGCGAAGTGTCCATTCTTGTGCCGAGTGGTCAATTTGATGGAAATCTAACAAAATGGGAGATGTTGTGCTAGAGGACAGTAACAGGTTATATATTTTATATTTATAAATACAAACCGGGGATACACTTGTATAACATGGGCAGGAAATGGAATAAACTGCTAGAACAGTCAACAGATCAGATAAACACGATTCTTTCAAGAGGTCATAGATGGAATTGCAAGCTGAGTCAACAGATAGGTAGGTTAGTTGTGTATTCTTTACAGGACGTTGCAGCACCAACCCCGACAGCCCCTGGCTGATGTGTTGTTTTTCGAGGCAAATTTACGTCTAGTAATTGCCATTGCCTTCTGAACGGTCAGATTTCTTGATACCACAGTGTGTGTGTGTGTGTGTGTGTGTGTGTGTGTGTGTGTGTTTTGAACTGTGAATAAATATAACAATTTACATGAGCACAATATAAAATGCAAACACTACTTACAATAATAATAATATTAATAATAATAATAATAATAATAATAATAATAATAATAATAATAACGTCTATGCATAGTTGGAGGTGGATGGATGATGTCTGTCACCTGACATCTGAAAAAGGTGGAAAAGGTGAAGACGAGGACGGGGTTGTTCCATTGGGTATGTTTCGAAACGCGTTAGCAACGGTAAGATGTCAACATATTACGTCATTCTATTTAAAAGAAAAATTATGCAAACAGAAGTCGTCAGGCGATACGGCAGACACTCTATCCTCAAACAAATAGCAGACTGTTGAGCTGAGGTCTATCTTTCATAGGAATTTCCCGAGTGCGGTAATGGCTGTCCCTAAATCAAACAGGATTTGTAGAATGATTACACGAGCCTGAAGTCTAAAACGCACATAACTTCAAATCGCCAGCAGAACACTTAGCAACAATTAAGTGCGGTACAAACCGTGGAAAGCACTAGGCAAATGACAGGCAACTCAGATATTTTGTGCAGAAACTAAAGTAAAAGTGCAATAGAGAGAGATATCCTCAGTGAACTCCCACTGGCTATTAGATTAATGAATAAGCTCTTCTTTGATTACACGGTGTTGCATGAGAAACTAATTACAATCCCAGAAACACACACGATTTTTTGTTACAGAGAAGGAGGAGTAGAAGAAGAAGAAAAAATAGAAGAAGAAGAAGAAGAAGAAGAAGAAGAAGAAGAAGAAGAAGAAGAAGAAGAAGAAGAAGAAGAAGAAGAAGAAGAAGAAGAAGAAGAAGAAGAAGAAGAAGAAGAAGAAGAAAGCGTGAAGAAATAAAGAGGAAGAAACTAGCAGGAAGAAACTTGTTGGCGTCTTGAGACGCATCGGGCAAACAGCGCTAGTGTCATAAAGGGTGGATGATATCAATACATAGTTGCCAGGTGCAATGAAGAAGATGTAAAAAAAGATGCTTTTGTCATCAATCCCTCATCGCATACATTACATATGCTTCCTGTGCTCTGCTTTTCCCATGGCTTTCTGAAGCTAACAGTTAATAAGTTAATCAGAGTTCCGTTATTTGAACCAAACTGCTTAAATTTACGCTGCTCGCATAAAGGCCCCGTGCTCGATTAACTCTTTCCGTACCAATCGACTCATTATACGTTTTTGTATGGTCGTATACAATGAATATTTTCCCAATTTTGTATGGTCCATTTTTTTTTAAATCTTTCAAAAATGTTTCCGTCCCACTTGTTACTTTAACTCATTATCTCTCATCTCATGCAAATTACACATGACTGAACTCAAAAATTATTCGTATGTGGTTACTCAGTAGTAGTAAAGCATAGGGATACACACATTAGGTAAACGAGACCAATTATTTTTTAAACCCTTGGCGCATCGGTTATTTTTTCTCATAGTCATATTTTTTTTTTAAGCCAGAGTCGGCCGGTCGCATTTACTTTGTATTTTTTCACATGGTAACTATTTTAGTCTTCATTGACCTGTGAGCCAAGGTTATTTTTGTAACAAACCAAATCTGTATGGTGTTGGGTTCACGTAAATCTCTCCAAACAAAGTAGGCCCCTTTTAATTCACAAGTTTGTTAGGCTGGTGGACTTTCCTGAAGGTTACGGGTGTGTCCCGCTCTGTTGTTTACTTTCTGTCTTGTCTTACATTTACGTTTTCATTCCGAGAATGCAGACCTGGTTAGTCCCTTGTGGGAGAGCGTGTACATTTCGGAGGATAAGATGGATCACCACAGTCTGGTGAGATTGATGCAGTTGGTTGTGACAAGAGGTTCTGGCAGAAGCTCGAGGCTCAGAGGAAAGGCAAGACGGAAGTTTAATCAGAAATCTACTGACACTATTAGTATCAGAACTCTTTGCTGGCTGCTGAAGATGGGGACGGAGCGCTTATGTGAATGCCCCGAGTGCTGTGATGTCGGTTCTTGAATCAAATCAAATCAAATCCGAGAAAGAGAATGCATGTGACATAGGTTGCAGCACTCTCTAGGGGGTTGTGTTAGGGCCAGTTTCTTTATGTTTTCGGAGTTTTAAAAGCACTGTCGTGCTAAAATATACAACACGCATAACAACGGCATTTCGGAACACCTCCGTAACCTTGTTCCAAGGTGACAGGTTCAGGAACAACCAATAAAAAGTGAGCTAGTGTATATATGTGCGCGGCTTTGCGAGGTTAACATTACTGTAACCCTAACCCTGACATTTCGGACATTAAAAGTATATAAAACTATGAAATTCAATAAGGTCTAAAGATTTAAGTGCATACACTACTCTAGAGCTAATTCTCCCATTTTAATAACATGGTTCAGTTTACGCTTTCTCTCTCTCTCTCTCTCTCTCTCTCTCTCTCTCTCTCTCTCTCTCTCTCTCTCTCTGTGTATATATATATATATATATATATATATATATATATATATATATATATGTGTGTGTGTGTGTGTGTGTGTGTGTGTGTGTGTGTGTGTGGAGTACCGATGGGACGGCCCCGATACATCTAAAAACAGGACTGTCCTGGAGAAAACTGGACGCATGGCCATCCTAGCCATACAATGTTGATCATAAGCTGCGTCTCATGTTTGGAATAATAGTGTTTTAGCAACATTTTGCCAGAGATAACGTGTCTTCTTTTGTTGAATTGTCATCACACACGTTGTCATATGCGGTGCGAAATAGTAGAGAGTGAGAGGAGTGGGGGGGGGGGGGAATTAGAGAGAGAGAGAGAGAGAGAGAGAGAGAGAGAGAGAGAGAGAGAGAGAGAGAGAGAAATAGTTAAGACACATAACGATAGAAAAAAAGAAAGAAAGAAAGAAGGAAAAAAGAAAGAAAGAAAGAAAGAAAGAAAGAAAGAAAGAAAGAAAGAAAGAAAGAAAAGAAAGAAAGAAAGGGGAGAATATATATATATATATATATATATATATATATATATATATATATATATATATATATATATATATATATATATATATATATATATATATATATATATGTATGTACACACATATTTGTATATATCGATGGGGACCTTTCAACAGTAGTAGCGTATCGGGCACATACGCATACCTGCATAGATGAAAAAACAGGCGACAGTTGATATGATCTTCGGTACATCCAATGCCGTTATCTCCTAGAACATTTCCTTGTACCCAGTTAGCCTGGGTCGACTTTAGGAACGGTAGGCAAGCTTTAGTCACTATGCTAGCTTGAATTTCATACATAAATATATTCATCATGATCATGTGGCGTCGTTATGCGTCAGTTGGGCACCCAGTTTTTTGTTTGTTTATCCAGTCCGTTCTGTTCTGTCCTCTCACTACTATGGATAAAATCCAGCCCAACGTTCTTGGCCTCTCTCTTAAATGGTGATATTATGGTGTTTCCTAGACGTCATCGTCCCTTCAGTCCATCCATCTGTATCCAGTTCAACTGCATGTTCTTCTGCCCGTTTCTCCTTATAATCTGTATAACGAGTTGTCGTTGTCCTGTGCCATACAAATGAGGATGCCAGAGGTTGCCCATTCATGTTTCTCATTTATTTGCAGCCTATCTGTAAACCACAACACAGTGCATCAAACATCATTTAAGGGAAAAAGCAGACGAAGAAGAAAAAGACAAAAATTTAGAGAAACATGTTCGCCCACGTTTTGACTTTAACGCACTTGATCATGCCGAACTTATGATTCTAAATTAATTCCTCTTGTCAAAATCTCATATAAATTAACACACACACAAAATTTGATCATCACAAGAGCCTTCGAGGGATATCATTACGTCAGCCTATTTTACTAATCCATGCTTAATGTCTCCTCAGTAAAAGCAAGCCGGTCTAGATATTATTCAGAATCCATTAACTATTTATGTCTAGATATTTGATATGTTTATTTGTCGATAGTTTGAGCATTTCTTACACAGGAAACATCTCACAAATAAGTTGAGCAGACAGCTACGATCTGGACATCAGAAAGTAAGTATTTTATCGCCTCCCTCAAAATATTCTAGAATTTGTTATTAGTATTATTAACCATAAAAGAACTAATACATGTTAAGAACATGAGAATATATAGTCCTATACATTGCAAAAACTATACTAACTACATATATATTACCTCATTATTTTTTCCCCTGAGTGCATGCCTTGATTTGATTGTTAATGTGAAGTATATATGTATACACTTTTTTTTTATTTTTTTAGTAGAGGCGGGATTTTCAGGACACACGGAGAAAACCAGTGAGAAAGGGACATGTGGTGCATACGGCGCAGAACATACAGTTGCAGGATTTTGATACTGCAGATAATAAACTTTTAAAACATAAAAACCCAGACCATGTTCCAGGTGGAGAACAAAATTGAAATTTGGTGATAAGGGTCAATATTAGGCCAATGGTCCATTTCAATCAAATTTTTTTTTAAATATGTGACATTGACCTACTTTACTCCAGGGTTCCACCAGTGACCTATTGGGTCATGGCAGTAAAAGACCGACTTTACTCTAAGGTTCCACCAGTGACATATTGGGTCATCGTAGTAAAAGGATGTGGAGGGCTCGGGCATACCTCAAAATATGTGCTGATAAGAAACACCCACTGCATCAAGCGCTTTTTAGTGAAAAGGGCGACAGACTGAAGAGGGGAAAATCGTGGCTAGGTCGGGCAGAAGATGTTATTAGGCAAATATGCAGCCTAACCGACATCATACCTGGTGCAGAATGGATACCTGTGCCTCAGGCGTTTATTTGTACATTTTCCTGTATTGTCACACTCAACAGGCGATGTAAAGAAGAGAATCCTGTTGCTGTTAATGCAGAGGTCAACGCTCTCATCGGTGAAAATTCAGACGAAGCAGATGCAATAATCTATACAGACGGATCCGTTATACGCCAAAGAAGAAGCGCATGGGCATTTACAGCACGCTCAGCGGGCAGAACAGTCAAAGAAGCCAACGGCGCCTTCTCCATGACAACCAGCAGCATGACGATGGAGGTGATGGCTGTGACGCAAGCGTTTGCCTGGCTTGAAACACAAAAATACAGCCGCATATGTATACTCAGTGATTCAATGAGTATGATCCGGAGGGTTCAGGCAGGTTCAGTGCGAAGACAATGGCTTGAATCAATTCAGAAGTCCACTGTGCGTGGAGTCACCTTTATTTTTGTTCCGGGACACGCAGGCGTTGATGGAAATGAAAGAGCTGACAGGTTGGCTGGATCCGCTATCACTACCGACGGTCGGCCTATGGATCATGATGATATTATCAATGCCCTCAGAGAAATGGGAAGGATAGAGGACTTTGGTGGCAGTGAATCCACTTCACTCGCCAGAATGGCAGACTTGGGAATTAAGATCGGCACAGCAAAAAACGAGACGCACACCGGACACGTCAGAAGACTTGTTAATCAACATAGAACTGGTACTATTAGCCATCGGACGTTGGGATTCATACTGAGGGGAGGATCTGAGCACCTATGGGCATGTCCGGAGTGCAATGATGATAACCCAACTAACTAACTAACTAACTAACTAACTAACTAACTAACTAACCAACTAAGTAAAAGACCTACTTTACTCAAACCGGAGAGAAGACCATAACAACTACAGACCAGAGCATGCTCTTAGACGTGGAAAGAAAGACAATACCCACACCCCCCCCCCTCCCCACCCCAAAAAAATTATCATATATCATACTGTTTGTTCGTTTGAAGAAAGGATATGACAATAATACGAGAGAAAGACAAGACAAACTTGTTGATAACTGGCAAGTTTGATTGAAAGAGGACAGGGAAAAGCAAAGGGATAAATAACTTGGGTTTGCGACATGCATGGGGCAGTACAAAAGCACCACCTGTTTCGTGATTCTCCTAATTGCGTTGGAAGGCGAGTGGTGACCGCATATACTTTTCTGCATGACACCTAAAACTGATGGTATTTCTATTAAGAGGAGGTTGGGGGAGGGAAAGCTTTGGCATTGGGCGAACTTTTTTCTTTAAAAAGGGAGTGGCTGGCCAGAAACGTTCATCGGGCACTTACATATTTCAGTACGTATCATGAAAATCACCCCATCAGAATTTTGTTCCCGATCCCATTCATGCCGTAGAGGTTCCCACTGGCTGTCCTATGTTGTAGGGGTGGTAGGATATACGTTCCCTCGCCTTCGCCGTCTATACACACCTTGCGGATGAGTGGTTTTCGTTCGTTCTAGGCCTGACACGAAAGTGCGGATATCTCCACCATTGCAGGCGACACTCAGCGACTGTTTTATCTGTGTGCGCGAGTTTTCAACTAGTTTCCTTTTTCCTTGGTCAAGTCACCAAGTAAGGTTTCTGTGATAGCGATGAAAAGCGAACGCACAACGTAAGTAACACACACAGTGCCGGCTGCTCACAAGGTAGAAAACAGAACTTGTTAGCCGCTCACAACGTGGAATGTGGAATGTTTAAAGCGTTGAAAATAGTACAAAATGTATACTCCTAGAACATAGGACAACCTGAGGGAAAATCGCGCCCTCGAGATGGGGGATTTTGTTTTATGTGTACCTATATTTTTTATTATTTCAAACACATTATTACCGAATGACTGAAGCTGAATCCACTAGGATCACTCACTAAACATTCAGCACCCTGTTCTGCAAAGTTCAAAGCGTCACTATTCGGATGCGAATTCACCCAGGTACACATTCCAGAAATCTCGATTAGCCGCTAGATTATATTGGGGTCCTGGCGGTTACAGCAGTCGGTAGACCAGACACCGTATGGCGCTTATAAGAAAAATAGGAAAAGATATAAAACCCAACGTAAACTATATTAGCAAGCTTCACAATATAACTAATACAAACAAAACGTGAACGCTGCGGCTATTGAGCCTTCATCAGCACATACAAATTAAACAATACTACACGGATACACAAAATCACCTAGCTTGTATCTCTAAGCAGCCGTGTCGGTTGTTTCTCAGCAGAATTATATGAATAATAATAATTATTACTATTGTATGGTTCATTGAGTTAGTAACGTTCAACTTCACCAGGACGGCACAGCGAGTGATAACTACCCGTGTCACAAATTTACAATTCGGATGATACTCCACTGGTCACAATTTCCAGAAACTATTCAGTTCGTTAGGTTATATTAGGGCCCCTGACAACAGCCAAGGTGGGCTTGAAAACATCAAGAAATTGTGGGTTATTTTACACCGAATGACTGTAATTAGTGACAAATGTATTTGTGTAGGCAAAGATTATGACCCATGCTTACCACCTCTCAGTTGTGTTTGAAAATATGTTTTCTATGCGTCTAGATACTCACGTTTCTGTAGTTGTCTGCAGTAACGTAATACAAAACAAAGTCCAGTTCCCCGGAGATCACCCTGGAGATCGACGAGGTCACACGATCACATTTCTACAATAAACTAAGCACACTTGACTCTCTTCGCTATTTCAATCTCAGGGGATGTAACCGAAAATGACTATGACAACGAGTCCTAGTGATTAGATTACTGTTCTTGGCGTTTCTAAAACCCAGAAAATCTGCCATGAATCAGAGAGGCTGAGAGATTGTGTGGAACTATCTGAAGCGAAAGAATGTTGCAGTGAAAAGAATCATGTTTGTTCCTCTCTAGTCTTCTTGAACCATACATCAGGTTTAATGTTTCTAGCATTCTCTGGTCTTTTCTGTTAGAGTGTGTTTATCGCTATCTGGGTGGAAACGATTCCAGGCTTGATTGCTTCTAGTGTCCGTATCAAGGCTGAGTGGAAGAAATTCGACAATGTCACAAGTTCAATCAATTCTCGCTGGATAACATAGATGTCAGTTAAAATGCTGTAGTTTTATTGTTTTGAGAGTTAACACGGCGTCTTGTCTCTTACAGAATCAGCGCAACGTGTTAATAGTGACACGTATTGGCCATTATGTTCGTAGACCGTTTGTGTCCTCCCTCAGATTATTCATCTGTCTCAGGTCTCTGCAATCGTTTCAACTATATGCCTGCTAGTCAGTCTGTTTTTCACATCCCAAGTATGTCTGTTAATTGATCTCATTTCCACTAAACCTGTTCATCAATCTTATTTCAAGTAGGTATGTTGATCTGTCTCATTTCCAGTAAGTCTGTTTATCTATATGACTGCTATCAGCCTGTTCGCCTATTTCACTTCCATTTAGTCTACATGTATCTCACCTCCAGTAAATCTGTTCAAGTATCTCACTACCAGTAAAGCTGTTTTGTCTGTCTGACTGCCAGTTAGACTGTTTATCTATCCTGTTTCATGTCAACAGGTTCGCCTATTTCACACCCAATAGTCTATATAGTTATCTCACTTTCAGTCCTAATTATAGCCATCTCACATCTAGTCAATCTGTTTATGATCTCACTCTCAGTCAAAAGATTCCCCAATCCGACTTCTAGTCAGTGAGATATTTATCTCACTCTTAGTCAACATGTTCACCCATCTCAGTTATTCGATGAGTAGTCAGGATTGAACATAACATAACTAGTGACCCTTTAGAGTCGTAGAGCCGTATCCATGGAGGCACAAACACACAAAACCCGCCATCTGTCTCTGTCGTTTGCTTGTTGAACAAGTGCATGATAACTTAGTCCTGTCCATTTCTTGATGTTGTCATTCAATGTCTTCTTTATTTTGTCCTGTCCATAGTATATGCGTCTCCCTCCTCAACATCCTGCGAAGACTCTCTTCTCATACTGATGGTAGCCGCTGTCATCTGGTTAACTATTCGTCTTGCCTTGGCCCAGAGTTTAGAGTGGCGCTGGGACCAGCAGAAGTCCCGTTTGACATTATTCCTTCCAAGGTACACTTTTTCGGTGTATATATTTTACTTGTTATCTCGACCAACAGGCGAGAGGCAGCCTGTACCTTGTGCAGCTGCACTACACCTCCCAGTGGCCAGTCCAGCCAACCTATCTGCCTCCTAATTCCAAGCACGCCTGTATAACCTGGACAATGGAGTTATGTGCCTCTCATCACCTGCGACGTCTCCCCAAACACCTGATTCGACCTACATGAGCCTGATTGACGAATCGAATACTATGACAACATGTACATAGGGCTATAAACTTTGATTACCCTGGGAACTGTTGGCCGAGCAGTTTATAACATCGGGTTCCTGTTTGGAAGCCCAAGGCCTGAATCCTCAAAAAGATCAAGGCAAATGTTTCAAAGACGCCTCACAAGTGGTATATACAGGCAATAAAGACGAACAGACCAATAGACAGATTCTGATGTCTGATGTACATTTTAATATCTACTTCTTTCCATTGTTACTCTGCAAGTGACCATCGGTGCCATAAAAGAATGTCTACATCAAGGCAGAATGTTGTCTAAACTAGAAAGAGAAATGACACTACGAACTAGCCGTACACATATTCGAGAACAAAAACAATGCACAGACCCCCAAAGATTACAACTAGGCTCCCTCATATGCCAGCAAACCAGAATATTAACATCAAAAACCCAGTCAAGCAAAGATGAGAATCTTCTGGTAAGAATATGCAGCTGCTACAGAAAACAGGAGATGCCATTAAAAACGAGACAAGTAGAATGCTGTGTGGTGTACTTTTTGAGAAACATTCAGGCGGAAATGACGTCCAGCTTGCATCAAGTCGGCAATCATCTCCCATGTGCGATAACTCTTGTTCATTCAGCCACCAGGGGCAGATAAATACCACAATCTAAAACAAGGCAAAGAGCAGAGTTGTCTGTGTGGATCAGATTGGCGGGATTGTAGATACTAAACTTTTACCTCAATAGCCCGTTTCACACGCTAACAAACTAACCTCGAACACGGCTTTTATTGCTGATATTATCGTCGGTCTCGATTCAAAGATTATTTATAAATAAATGGACTTGGTGTGGCGACCAAGTTGAGAAAACGGAGTATGAAGGGGTAGGGTTTTAAGTCAATGAACTCGTTGATCAATGCGGTAAAAATGTTTTAGAAAACGAGCAAACGAACGAAATGTTTTTTTTTTTTTTTTTGAGAAGACAAGCTGGAGACAGATAACTGGAAAACGCAGGTCAAGAAATAGCAGAATCTCTGCATTAAATAAAGAAACTCTGTTTTTACAACTTAATTGTAAGACGTCTTAGTTTTCTTCGTTGCTAGTCATTGCTCTAAAATTGTTTGAGCTACCCATCCCCACTCACCCGCCATTTCCATCATTACACCTGTGTCTTACAGAAGAATTCTTAGAGTATTAACAATCCCAGAGGAAGTGAAAATGACTGCTATTCTTAACTACCTGTATACCTGGAACCACAGACTCATAAACGGAATCGTTTCTCGTAAACTTGAATACTTAGATACATTGTGGTTTGGGAACAACAGAAACTGGTGGGCACAGCAATAGATACTAGGCTATATTAGAAGCCGTTGGGTATGAAAGTCCATGAGGCGGGAGGCAGGGGATTCTTGTCCGTGCTTTGATGAGATCCTGTGTATACAAAGGTTCCGTCACATGTCATCAAACTGTGAACTGACACTAATTAGACCAAAGTAAATTGCTAATTAATAATTACAATGAACACAAGGATGAGAAAAACGTCAGCCTAAGTATAATTGGGCACTCGAATTCACAACAAGTATAGTTACATGAAAAAAAAAAAAAAACTCAGTAAAATATTAATGGCCACCAGAATAAACATTTAAATATGGTGAGTCTATAACAGAGCTAACTGATGATGACGATGATGATAACGCTTTTGAGATTCACATAGATAATCAATCTTACTAGATTAGAACATGAATGATGTTTAAATTTGACGAAAACTGCTACAGAGGCCAAAGTCAATCAACCCTAAATCAGAAATCTGCACATTCCGTTAAGAGGGAAAGAAGTCGGCCACGGTCATACGCCAACAAACCTGTATAACAACCTAACTGCCAATCAAAGAAAGATGCCAGTCTTATACTATGAATATCTGGCTATTAAAGAAAACAGAAGATGCCATTAAAAAATAGACAAGCAGAATGCAACGTGATGTCTTCTTTAAGAAACATTCAGGCGGAAATGACGTCCAGCTCAAGCCAAAGCGGAAATCATCTATCATGAGCGATAACTCGTGTTCATTCAACCACTAGAGGCAGATAAATGTAACGATCTTCAACATAGCAAATGGCAGAGTTGGCTGAATGGATCAGATTGGCGGTATTCAAGTTTCTAACCGTTTACATCAACAGCCCACTTCACACGTCACACACAAACCGTCATCAAGGCTTTCATTGCTAATATCATCGCTGACCTCCATTAGAAGATTATTTATCGATAAATGGGGGTAAAACTCTCCTGAATGCAGTAGCGACCTTGATATAAAGGAATAACATCTTTAGAAAGTGCGCTTTGTCGATGCATTTGTTTTGAACGTAATATGAACAGATTATAAAAATGACGTCATCAAACGAGAGAGAGGGAGATACATAGAGAGAGGGAGAAAGTAAAAAGTAAAGTTCCCTTTTCACGCCTTTCGGCGCATCGGGCATATGGGCAGAGCGTCCCATATTTTTACAGACCATCAACACTCTGTGGGTAATGTGGTCAGCATTACGCCAGCTGTCTTTACTTTCCCAGGACAGCCCATCCTGGTACCCATTTTAGGCTGGGTCGACCTGCGACGTCCCATACCACGACAAATATCCACGCAGCCTGCAGTGGGTTTCGATCGCGGTATGCTGGCTTACCAGTCGGACTCGCAACGCCTTAGCCACGGACGTTACGAGAGAGGGAGAGCCAGAGAGATAAGAGAAGTAACATAAATTCATGACCGTCAAAGCTTAAAGCCGTGAAATTGGTTGCTTAAATTTAAATTTATTACTACATAGAACAATCGGATTTATTACTTCATAGAGCAGCCAAGAGTGTTTGAAAGAGGCTTGAGC
>CAJHNH020001895.1:40000-52500 GCA_905116865.2 Candidula unifasciata | reverse complement strand
TTAGAACACGCCCAGGTGAGAGGAAGCATGCTGGTCTTAGTCAGTCAACATGGCATTACACACAAACAAACACTCATACAGATAAACACTCCAGCATGTATATGTGCGTGCGTGTATGTTTGCATGTGTGCGTCTGTTTATGTACATTTATGCAGGTTCAATAAAAAACTTTTTTTTTTTTTAATAACGGCCAAAGTTCAGGAGGAATTAAAAAAAAGAAAAGAAATAAAATGCTAAAAAATTATTTCAAACAATGGGTCAGGTACATCTCAAGAGGGATAAACACAGCTTTAGAAATAGACAGGTTCGGCTATGTTTACAGAGCACTGTTATGTAGCGCGTAGGCCTGGACAACAAAGAAGCAATTAGAAAAAAAAACAACTTGAAACTTTGGCTCTACATGAGAATATGTCTTTCTTCATGTACATAAAAGCAATAACATACAGATTCCATATAGAATGATGATTAAAATTTCAAAATTAAAAGTCTGATAAAAGCAATAACAACAAACATAAAAATTAGTTTATTCTCATTAGAAGAGAAGCTATTATAGTTCCAACTGGATATGAGTAGGTTGGGCGAGTGTACAGGGATTTCAAGAGATTCATGTTTCGAGTTTTTTCCTCATTTATCTGTCTCTCTCTCTCATCAGAGCGGCTAATTGTCTTTGGTAGACATTGCATAAGCCACGACATCCGTACATCTATCGAAGATCAGCAGAACGACAGAAAAACTATACTCGGGAATCAAAGGATCGAGTTCAAATTCGATCCCACATTCGAGAATAAGGTGCATTTCTTAAATACCTTGCCACGGAGACCATGTGACACTAACAGTCTGTGTAGCGCGGTAGCTTGGGTGTCCGTTTCGTTACGACACTCTTGATCAATCGATCGATCTGTCTATTCACTTTGGACTGCTCCTTAAAAGTTTACCATACCACCCTAAGATACGCAAGACTAATTTTGGACTGCATACTAACCGGGTTGACCCCAGATACAGCGTTTAACATCCAGAGAAGTTGTAATTAGGGCACCTCTAATAACAGCACCAGTCTAGCGTTACCTGCAGTCTAATGCGTGTAAGGGCCACACTCTCAGCTTTTGTTAACTCCTTACGAAATATACTTACATAAATTCTCTGCTTACCGTTTTCTATACAATAACTAACTATAATCCAAACATTACTTGAGCTGTCATTGATTCTTCATCGTCATGTAGCAGGTCTATTACAACAGGGTTCATACACTTTGACACCTTCGGAAGCAGAAGTCGCTTTTATTTTTTTTTTAATGGATCGGCTTATGGCTAAGACAGAGACAAAAATGAATGTAGATAACAATATATAAATGTAGCTCAGTGAGTATGATCAGGACGATAGTAATGTGCTGGTTCCGAAGGTAGGAGTTGCAATCTCTAAGGCGATAGGAGCTCATACATATCAGTTTCATATTTATCCCGGGAAAAGAAAATACACAAACTGATAGGCTTGTACGTAAAGCTACCATGAAGGGGAAACATACCAAAGGGCAAGGCTAAAATACTGAGTGTTAAACGAGGAGCAAGACGTTTGCGAAAAACAAGGGGAATAATGTGAATCTACAACCATGACCAGACTCCAAGAGCAGCATGTTAAAATAGGCATGAGCAGACAAGAGCCCTACGTAGAAAAACAAAGAAAAATATGGAATCAACATTGGACGGGTGACGTCAGTTTCTACATGCTGCGGGATTACTGAGGATGGGATCTGAGCACTTATGGACTGATGGTCAGATGCCGAAAGATGATAATATGTTGACTAACTAGCTATATTAAATTCTTCAGAATGGAGTTTTTGTTTGCAGTGCATACAGGTTATTTTTGAGAATAGTACTCAACGAGGTCACACTCTCTTACACAGCGCGTCTCTCGTACCACTGTCTGAAAGCAGCAAGAACAGTAATTCTCTAATTAGCAGGCTTCAGAAGTACAACCCTCAATCGCCAAGGCCTGGTTTGGATATGGTTAATCTAACCTCAAAGCCACAGTGTAGCATTACATGTAAATGTCATATTATGCATTTGGTGCATTTGATAAAAATACATTTTTAGCTAATTCGACATCTGCTGCCTACAGGCTAGAAAATCATTATACGTGGCGGGAGCGTTGTTTCTGAAAGACGAATCATGACATGGGGAACTTTACTTCCGACGAAACATTGTAGCATGCTGTGTCGCATTCGCTCAGGAACACTTTAGTGAGCGCAAATTATGTATCCGTTATGTGTTTAGGCAAATGATGTATCCGTTATGTGTTTAGGCAAATGATGTTTGTGGACATTTTGGAAATGTAAGTAGACAAGTACACCGGCTGATAAATAACAGGTTTCAAATTATTGTTACAGACAATCGCTCCTATCTACAACAGCTTCGTGCACTTTCCTCACCCCAGCGTCTTTAATGTCTTTTGTCCGTCGTCGTCCTGGTCGACTCGTGCCTCTCTTTTGTGTTTCTTCAACCCTTTAGAAGAGTAGTATCCAATACGAGGGCGCTCCCTTTTGGGGAGTAATTTTGAAATTGAGGGACTCTTGTTAAAACTAGCCAACAGTAGGATTATATTGCAATTGTTCGCCTGGCTTAGAGACTTTCTTTACAGATGCTGCTTCAGTCAGACTGGGAGAACACAAGAGCAGGCTGATGAGTTAATCAGAAGGTGCCCATCAGGGAGGTGTTGCATCTCCTACCCTGTTTTGTCGTTTCATGAATGACCTCTCCAGACAGTTCACGACTCACATTTACAAAGCTCGACATGATGACCTGGCTATATGGACCCAGGTTAAACATATAGGAACAACAAAAACAAGAGCACCGGTAGCTATTATTGCAGTTACGAAATGGACATACTCTTAGGGAGTCACAATACGCCAGACCAAAAACTGTCTCGACTCCTTTCTCTGTTTCGACAAAGCTAGAACACGTTGATCTGTACATATCAGGCTGCATCTCTAAAAAATATGACATCATCATATATTTGAGAGTAAAATTCCACAAAAGACTAATCTGGGGACCAAACATTGAAGTTATATTCCTTTTGTTTTCAGTTGAATTATAAATAACATAATACAATGTTCAAAAATATATATGAAACAAAAAGCTAAGGGCATATGTTGGTGTCATAAGTTTGTGTAACTATAGTTACAAGTCTGAATAATATGATCGTTTAGGCATTTAATTTTTGACCAAGAACACCTTCTGACCAAAATGTATCCTACTATTTCGCTCTCTCTCTCTCTCTCTCTCTCTCTCTCTCTCTCTCTCTCTCTCTCTCTCTCTCTCTCTCTTTTCCTCTCCCTATCTCTCTCACACACACACTCACTCACAAACCCACACACTCGCAAACACAGTCACACATTATTTCAGATACGAAATCAAAGCACATTATCACCCTTTTACTTGAACAATTTATGTTGCATACATTATCAAGTTTACACACTGTCCTACCCCACATTATCATGTCCACACACTATCATACACAACTATCTGTAATCACAGGAGGCTGCCTGGTCTGGAGGTATGGTGTCTGCCTCGAGTGCTAGAGGTCCTGGGTTCAGGCTTCGTTAAAAGATTGGATATTTTTCTGTTCAGGTGGACTTCTAGTAATTTCCTAATTTCCCCTGGTCTTTGGATAGTGAGATCGGGTGCCCGTGTGTATTGTTGCCACTGTAAAATATTTCTTTGCCGTTGCAAATCAAAAAGAGTGGCCAAACGGCGCTGCTTGGGCAACATTTGGAGTTAACAATCCACCCAAAATATTTCAGGATTCTCGCCGGTTCTAGGGAGCCCATGCACTGCGCTGAACTACTTCGGACTCAGACTTGAGATAGAAGTAGAACAAAGCCTTACTACCCGTGTGAAGTGATGTTAATCCATTGTTCAAACTTCACACTTTTTTACTCACAATGTCACGTACAAATTCTATTCGTATCACACACTATCCCATACACTAACTCCTTATCACCCACGCATGCACTACCACACACAATGTAATTCACACAGACACACATACATACACACTACTACACCTTTTCACACAATCGCACACAATAATTAAGCTATGACACACAATTTCGCTCACGTCCGTACACATACGCTCACACAAACCATCACATAGATCACGCCTACCAACACTATGCTAAACTAGTTTTCTCTGACACCATCACCAGTGCACAACAATTGTTCTGCCGTTTGTTAGCCCTAGCCGGGACGTATGGTAGTTGTGTTCCTGGCCTGTATAATCTCATCTGTTCCGCGAAGATTTCCATTGCGCTCAACTCAAGGCCGGCCAAACTAGATTAGCCACATTTGTCTGTATCTGGCAACATTCCGGCCACTTTCTCCTGTCCTGGCTAAGTGAATTAGAGACGGATTTCTTTAATTATTTCAATTTATTTTCAAACGAAATAAACAGATAGCTGTTTGAACTACAAATGCTCTTCAACCGTCACCACCATCATCATTACCATTAGCATCTAGTTTCGTACCGTAAAGTGCTATGGAATAGTAGTTTGTATATTGTTAATAGTTTTTGCTACAATCATCAAATTTGATGTACGGGTTTTTAATGTGTCATTATCGTCGGCGACTTCTGTTCTTGATTATGACTTTCTCAGATGCAACGCATCTATTGGTAGCTAATTGTGTGTATTCTAATAAGATTCACTATTTGACCTTGTGCTTTCAGTCTCATTGGTTCAATGTGTTTCTTTCACAAATGGGCTGGTAGTATCATGCCTCGCTCGGTTTCAGAAGGTAGAACGGGATGCTTTCCTTGCCAGTTATTGGCAGTTAAATTCTTTTAATAAGCGATCTTAAATTCAGCAGACTGACGTTATTTCGTGAACATTCAACGACTAAGTCTTTGACGAGACCAAAGCAGTGCGACCAGCAACACATAGTACTGCAGGTGATTTTGAAAGCAGGTATGGTAATATGTACATAAATCACCAACAATAATGGCGAAGGACTAAAAAAGAGTCTGTAGGCAAATGACATGTGGCACCAGATTGATCCTTGTGAGTCTGTGGAAGAAGTCTCTCACCTGACAGATGTGGTTTGAGTTGTTGTGGCCTGGGTCGTTTCTGCGTATTGGGAGTAGCAGGGGTAGCTGGGGTCTGTTGTTTAGGGTCACTGGGATCTTTTTGTTTAGCACTTTCAGGCGGTTTGGTAGCTCATGTTTCTTGTGTCTCGTGGGGGACTTTAGCGTAGCTTATGCAAAGGAGGTGCACTTGTAGCGCTGGTCCAATTCTTCTAGACAGTCATCGTTCTACTTGTACCAGTTCTAAAATCGTTGTCCTCGATCGCGCTAGGCGTTGATTGCCGCCACTCTTATTACCTCCTTGCGTGCTCTCTCCCTCTCCTTCAACATTTCTCTTGTTTTGTCCTTATAGCAGCAGTATTTTTTTTTTTTTGTTTGTTCCAGATTGTTCTTTACGTCTTTGTCAGAGGTACTTGTGTTTCTGGATCGGCTTTGGACTCTCTCCTTCTTTGCCTGGATGTCTGTGATCATTGCCAGCAAATCTAACTTAAATGTCGACAAGTCGGCGATTTCGGCTTCCAAGCTATTTTGAGTCTCAAGTGATTCTTGCAGCAGGCTTACTAATTCTGCCATCTCCTCTTTTTCCTCTGCTCGCCTGGTTTCCGCTGTTGCTTTGTCATTTTTGAGGGACTAAATATCAGTTTTTAGCAGCGCTATCTAGTTTTTGGATCCTAGAAATGCCTGCTGTAGCGACGTCTTCTGTTTTATACTGAAGTATGGTTGTTTTAGGCTCCCGTGAATTAGTGTGCCCTTTTTAGAGAAGAATAGTTCTGTCTGCAACTGGAATGCAGTCATTTCAGGACGGAGTATAGCCTTGGAAAAGCTGTCAATTTATTGTTCCTCCCCTTATTTCCATATTAAATTCAATGTAATTACAACACATGATACCCAGCAGCCGATCGATGTCACCATCTGGGTCTCTCATCTTGGTTGTCAGACATGGGCGAGACGCGAACAAGTAAAAGAATGATTTATGTGTGGGTGTCCTAGTCAATCTGTCTCGTAAAAACCTATTGGTCAATGAGTTTAAATCACCAACTGGATTATAACGCAAATGAATCGTTTCCTTTTTCTCCTCCTTCTTTTTTTGTCCTAATTACTTCTCATCCTTCTTACAGGCGGCGAAATCTGTGATTGGCAAATGCTAGCATCTGTAAATATGTGGGTGCATTTATTTGTATTATGCATGTTTGAATGTATGTATATGTATATGCATTTTATCAGGTGAAGAACATCTTGTGCAATAAACCTATGCCATTGCATGTTAGGAAAATAATTATCGCATGCTATTTAGAGTAAGTTTCAACATACTGTTATAAATCCTGGACGATTAATAAACAATCCGAGAAATATCTCGAAGCCTAGGAGAGGTCGGTTTACAGAAGAATTCTTAGAATTGATAAAACAGCGGAGAAAAAAAAAACATCACATATGTTCTGAGAGAGGCGAATGTTTGAAGACAACTTATCACAAACATCAGAAGGAGACAGTCATAATTTTGTTGTCATGTTATGAGAAGAGGAAAAATGGAATATGTTGTGACCACTGGAAAGTTCTGTGACAGAGACACAGAGGACGACAGTGCGGGAACATTATTGACGGCCCTTTGTCATCACATGGAGGCGTGTATCACGCAGTGATACATGCAGCTACGAATCTCAGATTGTGTACAGGTTATGATCGCCACGCCAGTAAGCAAATCACTTGATGATGATGATGATGATGATGATGATGATAACGAATGTATGCATGATGTATGAATGAATAAATCAAAAATCGACATCATTGCACTCGGATTATTCCCACATGTGATCCGTCATCTTCCGCAGTAGCTATCGAAGAGTTGTCAATGTATGTATGTATGTATGTATGTATGTATGTATGTATGTATGTATGTATGTATGTATGTATGTATGTATGTATGTATGTATGTATGTATGTATGTATGTATGTATGTATGTATGTATGTATGTATGCATGCATGCATGCATGCATGCATGCATGCATGCATGCATGTATGTATGTATGTATGTATGTATGTATGTATGTATGTATGTATGTATGTATGTATGTATGTATGTATGTATGTATGTATGTATGTATGTATGTATGTATATGTATGTATGTATGTATGTATGTATGTATGTATGTATGTATGTATGTATGTATGTATGTATGTATGTATGTATGTATGTATGTATGTATGTATGTATGTATGTATGTATGTATGTATGTATGTATGTATGTATGTATGTATGTATGTATGTATGTATGTATGTATGTATGTATGTATGTATGTATGTATGTATGTATGTATATATGTATGTATGTATGTATGTATGTATGTATGTATGTATGTATGTATGTATGTATGTATGTATGTATGTATGTATGTATGTATGTATGTATGTATGTATGTATGTATGTATGTATGTATGTATGTATGTATGTATGTATGTATGTATGTATGTATGTATGTATGTATGTGTGTATGTGTGTACGTACGTACGTACGTACGTACGTATGTATGTATGTATGTATGTATGTATGTATGTATGTATGTATGTATGTATGTATGTATGTATGTATGTATGTATGTATGTATGTATGTATGTATGTATGTATGTATGTATGTATGTATGTATGTATGTATGTATGTATGTATGTATGTATGTATGTATGTATGTATGTATGTATGTATGTATATGTATGTATTTATGTATGTGTGAATGTATTATTTATGTATGTAATAGGTATTTTTTTAAATACATTTTTTCTGAATAGTCGTAACGTGACTCATGCAAACAAACAGACTGTTATGAATTCTACTGGCAAGCCACTGCAACCATTCTCTGTGTGTTTTGACGTTTTTATCCAGCACTGTTTTCTTTTTCTTCATGCTAATCACTGGATGATTATCATCATTGATACGGCCGTTACTGCCAGCTCTGTCCATTTCCCTTCACGCAGCCATCATTCCTGACATTATTACCATCATTATAATGTTGTAACAAAGCACATCTCCATACGTACATTTCTCTGTTCCCTTTTACCCTGGGCCTCTGCGTCTGGCGAAGGGCGAATCATGTGTATTAATATTCACGTATGTGTAGTCATTTTTTATTTTGCATCCAGACTTTTATTTGCATATTCAAAGACACTGTTGCCTGTTAGTTCTTTACACAAATTTGAAAACCAAATCCGAGAAACTACCTGCCAGGTCACGACAATCATCGCAGCTCTGTTTGTTTTCTATGAGACCAGTCCCTGGCTATTTCATTGCTCGCGCCAATCATAGATCTGAAAGGAGTAAATAGGATAGCGAAAGAAAGTCCGTCTTCATCTGACGGGCTATGCTGCTGACGTCATCAAACTGGGCTAGCGATTCTCTAACGAATCGTAAGCCCGTTTGAGGACGTCAGCAGGAAGTTCCGTCAGAAGAACACGGTCAGATGTATATAAATGGTGCACTTATTTGATATATTTTTTTTTAGTTTTGTAATTTTAGTGCGACCTTCTATAAAATGCGCCTAGTGTAGCCATGACCGAAGAGCTAACCCGTCCTCTCTACGATCTGAACATCGATGGTTCGTTTCACGGACTTTCGTGTTTGGTTCACCAGTCAGAAGCAGGGCTGCCGATTCTTCTTTCAGAAAAGTACCAGTTTTATTTTTAAAGTGTACCATAACATACCAAAGGATACACACTTTTCAATTTGAAAAAGAAAAAAAGAAACACTTCACTAAATACATATATATGTATTCAAACAGTTATAATAACTAAATATATTGTTTAAGGAAACAAATTTAACTAAATAGGCAAAATAAACACGAATAATGAAAGCTCAAGCATAAAACAACTTAAATGGTAAACTACCAACAACAACAACAATAGGAATAAACTCACAGGGAGCAAGTACAGCGGGGATCTACAGTCATCAGTAGAAATTATCCTCTTTCGACACACGTTTCGGCCCACGATTCCTAAACGTATTCGGAGGTGGGCCCACCTGAGTTCATGAAGCTCAGGGCTGCTTCCCCGCCGCACAGAATTACCGGATGGTGTTATACTTTCGGCCAGAGACAAGACGACTTGGTGGTTTCGAAGGAGGTACTGTGAGATAAGAAGCCGCCACGGCTGCGTAATTAGAACAGTCCGCATGCCTGGACGACCGAGCGACAAGCTTACTTTGGTTTACCGGACACATCTTGGACTTTTATTAGCAGTTGGCAGAGAGACACTGGCAGACAATTCGTACACGATGGACTTTTCAAAGGGATAAGAAACTCTTTTCCACTAGATACCCGGACCAGCTCACCGAGGCCCGTCCCCTACGTTGTTGCGCTGCGTCCAAAGCCAGCTGGATGCCCTTTCGGCCACCTCACCAAGTTTTTTGAGTGCCCGTTTCCGTTCATTACCGCGCAATCCTAACTCTTTAACCACATTGTAGAGCGAAGTGGAAACGAGGCCTCTCGCTCCCACTTCGACGGCAAATACCCGCACTGTGTAAGCCTCGTTTCTCCTCAAACCGGCTGCTAAATCACTGTATTTCTCGAGCTTATACAAATGATTCTCCTCCATCCGCGACTCAAACGGGACCGTCAACTCAATCAGGATGAGTTGCCGTTTTTGAGCAGAATGGAGAACGATGTCCGGTCGCAGGCCGGTTTTACGGATCAACTCGGGATACCGTTCATGTCCTGGCAGATCAACCGCCAGTAACCAGTCCCTCGCAGAGTCTAGCACAGATGGAGCGAATGCGTTTTTGTGACATTACCTTTTGGAACCTGCCCAGCCTTGAGGAAACGAATGGGGACGATACTAGAACTGGCTCTGGCATTAGCCCTCATTCTAGCCTGGTCGACAACGGCTGCTAACTCCTTTAGCACCTTGTTGTGGCGCCAGGTATATCGGCCTTGACCTAGAGCTTTCCTGCACGCGGACAGGACGTGCTCAAGAGTTTGCTTTGATTTGCACAACGGGCAAGTCGGATCGTTGGTCGCAGACCATTTAACCATGTTAACACCGGACGGTAATACATCGTACGCCGAACGAACGATAAAGCTCAGTCGCAGCGGGGTCATCCGCCAGATCTCACCCCATGTGAGTATTCTCGGCAATGCGCTCTCCAGGCTGACCCAATGGCCCTGCTGCGACTGTTGGGCTGCTTTCTGAACCCGAACCTCGTTTTCGTTGTCCCTCACCGTTTGTATCACCATGTCTCGGCGCTCTTTGGCTGAGGCCTTTGACCACCAATTGACTTTCCCGTGCCCTAGGCCTCGACGGTCGGTTTGTGTGTAACCCATCACCTTCTTCAATTTTAGTGCGTTCTGAGCAGATTCAATTGCATCGAGGACCCTCCACTTGGTACCAGTCTTTAGAGCGGGCTGGACAGCGGTGACATTTGGGTCTGAAGACTCACGCAGAAGCATGGCGAGCCTTACTTTGCCGACTTTAAACTCTTCGGTTATCGACTTGAACGGAAGTACCAGCTTAGCCTGCTTACAATACAGAGCCACGTCGGTCAGACAAGGCGGTGCTCCAATCCACTTTCTTAAGGCTGTGTTGATTTTTTTCTCCATGGTTTCAACTGCAGTCATCGTCACTTCGTAGACTAGCAGTGGCCATAGGAGCTTTGGAATCAACATGAATTGGAGACACCATACCTTGAATTTTCCGATCAGCCTGCATCGCTCGATCGCGAGTAGGCCTGTAGCCAGTGACTCATGTATTCGCCGGACTTCCGCTCTGTCAGATAACTTCGAATCGTAAACGCGACCGAGACTCTTCACAGGTTCCTCCAGAACCGTAGGGATCTTGTTCCTTGCCACCGTAAAACTGGTCGCCGACACCTTGCCCTTATGGATTGACAGACTCCTCGACTTCTGCGGTTTGAACTGCATACCGCTCCATTGGACCACCGCGTCCAATCTTTTCATTTTTGAGGGACTAAATATCAGTTTTTAGCAGCGCTATCTAGTTTTTGGATCCTAGAAATGCCTGCTGTAGCGACGTCTTCTGTTTTTTACTGAAGTATGGTTGTTTTAGGCTCCCGTGAATTAGTGTGCCCTTTTTAGAGAAGAATAGTTCTGTCTGCAACTGGAATGCAGTCATTTCAGGACGGAGTATAGCCTTGGAAAAGCTGTCAATTTATTGTTCCTCCCCTTATTTCCATATTAAATTCAATGTAATTACAACACATGATACCCAGCAGCCGATCGATGTCACCATCTGGGTCTCTCATCTTGGTTGTCAGACATGGGCGAGACGCGAACAAGTAAAAGAATGATTTATGTGTGGGTGTCCTAGTCAATCTGTCTCGTAAAAACCTATTGGTCAATGAGTTTAAATCACCAACTGGATTATAACGCAAATGAATCGTTTCATTTTTCTCCTCCTTCTTTTTGTCCTAATTACTTCTCATCCTTCTTACAGGCGGCGAAATCTGTGATTGGCAAATGCTAGCATCTGTAAATATGTGGGTGCATTTATTTGTATTATGCATGTTTGAATGTATGTATATGTATATGCATTTTATCAGGTGAAGAACATCTTGTGCAATAAACCTATGCCATTGCATGTTAGGAAAATAATTATCGCATGCTATTTAGAGTAAGTTTCAACATACTGTTATAAATCCTGGACGATTAATAAACAATCCGAGAAATATCTCGAAGCCTAGGAGAGGTCGGTTTACAGAAGAATTCTTAGAATTGATAAAACAGCGGAGAAAAAAAAAAACATCACATATGTTCTGAGAGAGGCGAATGTTTGAAGACAACTTATCACAAACATCAGAAGGAGACAGTCATAATTTTGTTGTCATGTTATGAGAAGAGGAAAAATGGAATATGTTGTGACCACTGGAAAGTTCTGTGACAGAGACACAGAGGACGACAGTGCGGGAACATTATTGACGGCCCTTTGTCATCACATGGAGGCGTGTATCACGCAGTGATACATGCAGCTACGAATCTCAGATTGTGTACAGGTTATGATCGCCACGCCAGTCAGCAAATCACTTGATGATGATGATGATGATGATGATGATGATAACGAATGTATGCATGATGTATGAATGAATAAATCAAAAATCGACATCATTGCACTCGGATTATTCCCACATGTGATCCGTCATCTTCCGCAGTAGCTATCGAAGAGTTGTCAATGTATGTATGTATGTATGTATGTATGTATGTATGTATGTATGTATGTATGTATGTATGTATGTATGTATGTATGTATGTATGTATGTATGTATGTATGTATGTATGTATGTATGTATGTATGTATGTATGTATGTATGTATGTATGTATGTATGTATGTATGTATGTATGCATGCATGCATGCATGCATGCATGCATGCATGCATGCATGTATGTATGTATGTATGTATGTATGTATGTATGTATGTATGTATGTATGT
>CAJHNH020001895.1:10000-37500 GCA_905116865.2 Candidula unifasciata | reverse complement strand
GATACTCATCCGCATGATGGCACTTTGTGTCATCAGGTGTTTGTCGCTTGTGTGATATTTCTTCACTCCTTTTTAAATTATCTTATTTTATCTTCATCATTTTCCTCATACATGTGTTTCACTTGAATACGATAAATTGAAGACTGCTGCTCTAAAATGAAGGAATAGGTACCGCAGAATGTTTACCTTCGAAGCTTGTTTTGCTTCTGACAGCACTGTGTTAATGCAGTTTCCACATATGGGCGGAAGTCTATGGTTTCACTGCCGGTGCTACTGCGTTTAATGCTTGGCAGCCTCTAGAACTATGTTTTTCATGTGGAATGCCTTTCATTTATTTGACGGATGTGTCGTTGTATTCAAAGTGACCGGTTTACGTGTGGCTGGTTAAAGTTTTTTCAAATAGGACAGTAGGAAACATCTCATATGATTTTTACTAGCACGAGAATGGAGCAGGTATGGTGGTGACCCGATCGCAGTGAAGTTAAAACCTCGACAAAGACTAATGTTACATTTTAAATAATTTTAGAATTTAAAACAGGTAACTTTCAAAGATATTCAGTTTAAAGCTCTATATTTTCGTAAATATAGTAAAAGCTGCCGATGTATCATAATATTTGTTGTTGTTGCATTTCATTCACTGTAAACTACTATCCAAATAAGTAAGCTGATCTGTTACATTGATTATCTTTGCCTACAGTGTTACTTTCATCTACTGGATTTTTAAAAATTGTATTCTTATGTTTCTACACTATATTTTTCTATTCAGTACTTATTTCTTGACCAACCGTGGTGCTATACTTTCTAAATTATCTGTTTACGTGTGCATGTCATTGCTGTTTTTACTTAGCAGAAGAATATCACCAGCAAAATCAAAATCTTACAAGTGTGTGTTTTCCACCCAGTCAATGCCGGTGTTTCCAACACATTTTTTAAAATCATCCATTCAATGATTATGATACATAACAGAGGAGATAAAATAAATCCCACATTTATTCCAATATCGCACTGCACACTCTGAACATTTATAGCCTTTTCTTCTTCTTCCTCCTCTTCTTCAGCATTCCGAGTCCTTGAGCTTCATTGCTGTAGATATCACCCACCTCCCTTTATCTCTCTGGTTGACCGTCTCTTTCCATTCGGTGACACCAAGTGTTTGACGTTAAGATCCTCTGTAGCTTCAAACTGGTATGTTCGATGCATTTCTTTTTGTTTTTCAAATGTTTGATTAAACTCTATTCATTATCGTTTGCATTTGTATGTAGGCTTTTCACACCTGCTAAATTTTCTATAGGTGTTTTCTCTTCCTATGTCTGCAGTGAAATCTCCTAAGACAATTGGCATTTCTCGTTTCTGGGCTTCATCTTTGATATTCCCAAGGACATAATATAAATTTGCTTTCATATCATCTTCTTTATCTTCACTGGGTACATGCACATTAATCATCGTGATATTTTTACATTTCCTTTTATTCGTAATTTACTGATGCCTATCTCTGACAGCTTTAAAATTTAGAATACTTTTCTACAACTGGTTCTTGATAACAAATCCTGTTCATGGTTCATGTTTGTTTTAAGTGTTTCCTACTTACACTATGACCATTCTTTTTCCCTCTAAGGTACCTTGACCTGGCCATCTTATTTCTTGAATCACTGTTATATCATGTCTGTATTTTGATAATTCACTGGTCATTTATTCATCTCCTTCAGCTCTGTAAAATGTTCGTAGGTTCCATGTTCCAAATCTAAAAAGCTCTTTAACGCTCCAGGTTCGCTGTCCGTTTAAATACATCCGAAATCGAGGCTTTAATAGCTGTTTCGTCACGAGCTAAAGTTTTACAAAGGTGTGCGCCCCACGCTTCAACCCCCAAACCTTCATACATTGTCTTAATCATTTTTATTATTTCCATACGTGTACCATTGCATTCCAAAATTTCCCAAAGTAAGTAATGTTCTTTTTAAACTATCAACAGCTTTCTTAAAGTCCATGAAATAAAATACAAAAATACAGGGTTGTTATTTTTTAATGAATATGTGGTCACAGCACAACTTTGCTCCTCTGTATGGGGGTGGTAGATTTGATACTTAGTCACCCTGTTTGGTGAGTGCCAGACTGAGTAAAGATGGTGCCAACAGTTACTAGATGTGACTTCTTCTTCTTTTTCTTTTCTTCTTCTTCTTCTTCTTCTTCTTCTTCTTCTTCTTCTTCTTCTTCTTCTTCTTCTTCTTCTTCTTCTTCTTCTTCTTCTTCTTCTTCTTCTTCTTCTTCTTCTTCTTCTTCTTCTTCTTCTTCTTCTTCTTCTTCTTCTTCTTCTTCTTCTTCTTCTTCTTCTTCTTCTTCTTCTTCTTTTCTCTACTCCTGCAATGTCTCGCGGTGTCGGGAGAGGAAGAGATATCTGGAACGGACCCTTTTATTCGCGTTGTGTAAGGTACTTTTCAGTGTCTCTGATATTTCTGTGATCCATATATTGGCTCTATTACCGTTGTATCTGTATACCTTTGTTCTCAATGGCGCCTGTCTAATGCCAGTCTTGGTACATGTTGTATACATGTCAAGTTCAGTACTTGTTACACGGACTCTCCGCATGAAAGCATCGTTCCCAGTCTATCTTGTCTAGTTTTTTTTTTTTTTTTTTTCTGTCTTCTGAAGACAGTGTCCATATCTGAGATTGATAGCATAGCGTTAGTAAGAATATTGTGTTGAACAGTGTTCTTCTAGAGCTCATGTTCGCATGCTTGCATTTCAATATTTTTACCATTTTGCCTAAAACCTGTTTTGGCTTTATCGCATCTTTGTTTGATTTTGTTATTATTCCTTCCGTCTTTAGAAAAAAGAAATGCTTTCCTGAAATGGTAAGTATGTCGTCTGCTTTAACTCGAGTATTCATCAATGTTGATACTGATTGTTCTTTCTTTTCTTGAGAATGTCATCACTTTCATTTTGTCAACATTGATCTTCAATTGGTAGTTGTCGCATTCTGAGTGGAGTCTGTTCATTTGTTCTCGTAGTTGTACTGCTGTTGGTGTTATGATTGCCTGGTCATCGGGGGATAGCAATTCATTTATTCATTTTCCGACATTGCCCTCTTCGCTGATGAAAGCTGATTTGCAAATGTGGTCGACGTATGGGATCAACGGCAGTGGTTATAGAACGCACCCCTGTCTTACTCCAGATTTAATGTAGAACTTTTCTGACATTCCTGTATATTTGTTCTAATTGTGCATTGACTGTCCACGTAAAAACCCTTGGATAATTTAGTAACATGTTCGTTTGTTCTGTGATCCTGTAATACCTTCCATAATGTATTCCTATTAACTCGTCTGACAGTTTTCTCTTCGTCTACGAATGCGACGTGTAATTCTGTATCGAATTCTACCGCCCTTTCCTACTAATTGCAACTGATCTAGATTTGACTGCGTACATAGCTCGGCTAAAGCTTCGCGATTTCCATTTACTATGTTAACTCTCTCATTTTCTATTGGTCTCTCAACACCAGTAATGTCACTGTCTACCTTTGAACTAAGCAAATCTGCCTTTACTACCAATCGATCGTGTTTAGCAATTATATTTACTTGCTGATGCACCTGGTCATAAAAGTGATCTTTATCTTTAGTCTCAGCGTCACTAGTTGGAGCATAACACTAAATAATGGTCGTTCTATTATGTTTTGTACTAAATCTAGTTTTAATTATTCTGCTTGAAATAGGCTCCTATTCTCGCAAACATTTTACAATTTTCGATGCAATCATAATATCTACGACTTCCTTTTGTTTTCTTTCTTCTCTCTCTAAGTATGTATAAGGCTAAGCCCAGTAACAATTCTCCCCTCCTCTCCCCCAGAGTATATCAGGCTAAAACAGTAACAGTTCTACCTCCTAGTATATACGACTGAGAACACTAACAATTATCTCCCACCGTCACATGACCAGCCAGAACACCCCTCGACGTTAGAGTCTTCCACACTCTGTACACCAATATGTCAATAACCCGTATTTAAATATGGACCTTTTCTCTATAAGTATATAGTCATTCTTTGATAAATGTAGGTCAAGATGTAGGTAAAGGAACTTAGTTCACTCCTAAATCTATTGGGAGTGAGTTATATTATGAATTTACTCACATATATGTGATTTATAAGAGGTGTGAAGCCTTTGTCCATAGGCTGAACTGGTTTTCGGGTAATCTTAGTTTCAGCTTAATAACAAATGGGTCACACCGAATATTCATCACAGTCCCTTGAGGAAAGATTGACAGACTGCTGACGCAGCTATCTAGCATACACAAAAGCATACGGTAGCTATCCGAAGTGCTAACACAGACAGCCTGACATTAGAAATGCAGTTTAACATTGATGGTAGCAGAAGTCACCAACATATCAGCTGTTGCACACGCGATCAATTTTAATCACATAATGGCACTATCAGTATTACGACAACAGGCATCGCGCTATTTTCTGAATCTACTATTCTCACCACCACGTTGGTCACAGTCGAAAAACATTCCAAATGAAATCATCAGCCCACAGCTCGGCCTGCACTCAACTCAGAAACCGAGCGACGAAACTATATCCTTTCTGTCTAGAAATGGAGGAAAAATGCAACGGCCACCGTCTGGCAGAAGCAACAGATTTGCCATGGCTCAAACCAGTGGCCGTGCCTTGCGTCAATTTTGACCAAACCACCGTGTGTTTCCCTGAAGGAATCCTTCCCTCTTCTGACTGTCACTTGTGTGTGTGTGTGTGTGTGTGTGTGTTTGTGTGCATACATCTGACCGAAAGTTGCTTTATTCCACTGTTTAAAAAATGTTTAATAGCGAGTGGATTGACTTCACTGCATCGTTACTGGTTTCATATGGCTTGGTCTTTCTCCACATAACCATGAACGACAAGCCGCATGCCGAGACCTTAGCATGAAGCCTGAATACCATAGTTCCAGCAACAGCCTCCAGGGTCCCTGTTAATCCAAACAAAATGTATTTTTGGTTCGAACAACGCAGTTGTAAAATAAACTCACCACAACCTTCCGAGCACGAGGTTAATGGCTTGACCGCTTTTCTACCACTTTTGATAACCAAGTGAAAATATGCACCCTTTTTACTGATTTAACATAATCCCTTCTTCAGTCTTTGCGAGTTATTCTTTAATTTTATTGATGATGAGCACATTTTACCACAGTGTCCCACTCTTCTTCTTAACTAACACTGCTGAATATTTTATTTACTAGTTCAAAATAATCTAAGGTAACTGCTCATACCTGATTTGTGATTCAGTGCTATGTTTTCATGGAGTAAAATTATTAAATAAGCTCCTTTGTGATTCGCTTTGGATTTATGTTGTGTTTTCATGGAGCAGCATTTCATAAGGTAAGAGGAAAAAGAACATTATTTTATTAACGTATCTATGTTCCATATGATCTGTTTGCTGGCTAGTATATATTAGTATATATAGAAAATAATTATTAAATATTAGTAATCACAAGTTGTGAGTAGCCCTGGCTGTAAGTAAGTAAACTTATGCACAGTTAAATTATAATTTATTATTAATTTTATTAATCATCAACTTTCTAAATAAGCATCTATAAGTCAATACTAATACTACAATTTTAAACTAATAATATCAGTCATAAATAGTAACTGTTATTTATACTAAGACAAAAAAAATGCACCACAAAATCAGTGCAGAAATGTGTGGCAGACATTTTTAAAAATGTCAATCTAGGTGAGGGGAGTGGGGGGTCAACAGGTAAAAAGGCTTTAAACAGGAACTATTATTCATACTAAATGATAGGTTATGGCTTAAAAAATGCTATAATGGCTAAAGATTCAAAAAATGATTAAATAACTTCTTTATATTTATTTAAAACTATTATTATAAAATGTTTAAACCACTGTTTGTGTCCATTTTTAACGCAAAATACCCTAGAAATAGTCCATGTTAAAAACGTGCTAAAACATTATTTTCAGGTATTTAAAATTATTAAAACTCTTGAGAAATTAAAGTTAAAGAAAGGTAAATTATAAATACGAATAAAACTTGCCTTATTTTTGAACTGTTTTAATAAATAACTAGATTAATTAATCTGAGATAAACAGTTCGATTAGGCCACGCGGTAGCCATTTTGAAAAATCGTCAATTTAGCTAAAAATGGAGACAGAATCCAAAAATGTCAATGAAAAGTATTTATATTTACTTTAAAAAGGAGATATTAAAGAAATTTAATTCCCGCACGGCAAATAGTGAAATTTATTTGGCTGAACAAAGATCGCTATGTAAGTTAGGTGTCGATTGGTAGAGCGACCTCTTCTGAATTATTTTTGCCCACGTATTCGATTCAGAACAGCCAATATTGAGCGACGGGATTTCAAAGTAACCGATACGCAAAGAAGCCATTTTTCGTGGACCACCGACTCCATCTTGTAACTAAGCGATCTCTACTTTCGTTTTAAAATGGGTCACTTGAATAATTGTAATAGCTATTATTACCATTAACATTCTACTATTTCAGTATCAGTGATGAGCACAAGAGTAGTTGTGGGCAGAGAAGGAGTCATTCTTGACAAATGAAGTTCTTTGTTCAATTTTGTCCATTTATTTAGATCATTCTTCAACATCTTTCCTTTGAGACTATTCACTTATGTTGCACTTATTACATTATGAATTGTTATTCCTAACTTCACTTTTCTGGTGTCCAGGATTTCACAGGTTTTAAAAAAAAATTAGATCTGTGTGAGTGTATGGTTCCATTTGTTAGATTTATAATAATACTGTGTGGTTATTTTGATTAAGATAGTGATCTAATCTAATCTGGGGGGCAAAGAAGTGGTGATAGAGTCTGGCTAAGTTGTGTCTAGGAATAGTATTAATTATGCCATCTCGACATAAAGTCATTTCACAGTGTCTATTTGTATCGGGGAAACCCAATACAGACACATGACACCATCCTCTCGTGACACCCACTAACAATTCTCTCAATCAATATATGCCCCGCTCTCTTGCGTAGTTGGCTAAACCAGATTGCTCAGAGACCTGATGAAAAACTCCTTGTGGTCCGGGTTTAATCCCCGGGAAAGTCAGGAAGGCCACATTTTCTCCCAGAGTTACGGTATTTACAATGGAATCAAGGCCGAAAGGTTGCGATATCTATAATACCGAGCCTAAGGGTTAACAAATCATGGCTTCTGGATACTAAAACAAACTCCCTCAATATATAAAGCTAAATCCACTAACAATTCTCTCCCTCAATATATAAGGCTAAGTCCACTAACAAATCTCTCCCTGTGTATATACGGCTAAGTCCACTAACAATTCTCTCCCTCAATATATAAGGCTAAGTCCACTAGCAATTCTCTCCCTCAGTATATAAGGCTAAGTCAACTAACAATTCTTTCCCTGCGTATATAAGGCTAAGTCAACTAACAATTCGCTCCCTTAATATATAAGGCTAAGTCCATTAACAAATATATTGCTGAGTATATAAGGCTAAGTCCATTAACACATCTATTGCTGAGTATACAAGGCTAAGCCCACTAACAACTCTCTCCCTCAGTATATAAGTCTAAGCCCACTAACAACTCTCTCCCTCAGTATATAAATCTAAGCCCACTAACAACTCTCTCCCTGAGTATATAAGTCTAAGCCCACTAACAACTCTCTCTCTCTCTCTCTCTCTCTCTCAGTATATAAGGCTAAGCCCACTAACAACTCTCTCTCTCAGTATATAAGGCTAAGCCCACTAACAACTCTCTCTCTCAGTAAAAAAGGCTAAGCCTACTAACAACTCTCTCCCTCATTATATAAGGCTAAGCCCACTAACAACTCTCTCATTCAGTATATAAATCTAAGCCCACTAACAACTCTCTCCCTGAGTATATAATGCTAAGCCCACTAACAACTCTCTCCCTCAGTAAATAAGGCTAAGCCCACTAACAACACTCTCCCTGAGTATATAAGGCTAAGCCCACTAACAACACTCTCCCTGAGTATATAAGGCTAAGCCCACTAACAACTCTCTCCCTCAGTATATAAGGCTAAGCCCACTAAGAACTCTCTCCCTCAGTATGTAAGGCTAAACCCACTAACAACTCTCTCCCTCAGTATATAAGGCTAAGACCACTAACAACACTCTCCCTGAGTATATAAGGCTAAGCCCACTAACAACTCTCTCCATCAGTATATAAGGCTAAGACCACTAACAACACTCTCCCTGAGTATATAAGGCTAAGCCCACTAACAACTCCCTCCATCAGTATATAAGGCCTAGCCCACTAACAACTCTCTCCCTCAGTATATAAGGCTAAGCCCACTAACAACTCTCTCCCTCAGTATATAAGGCTAAGCCCACTAACAACACTCTCCCTGAGTATATAAGGCTAAGCCCACTAACAACTCTCTCCCTCAGTATATAAGGCTAAGCCCACTAACAACTCTCTCCCTCAGTATATAAGGCTAAGCCCACTAACAACTCTCTCCCTCAGTATATAAGGCTAAGCCCACTAACAACTCTCTCCCTCAGTATATAAGGCTAAGCCCACTAACAACTTTCTCCCTCTGTATATAAGGCTAAGCCCACTAACAACTCTCTCCCTGAGTATAAAGGTCTAAGCCCACTAACAACTCTCTCCCTCAGTATATAAGGCTAAGCCCACTAACAACTCTCTCCCTCAGTATATAAGGCTAAGCCCACTAACAACTCTCTCCCTGAGTATAAAGGTCTAAGCCCACTAACAACTCTCTCTCTCAGTATATAAGGCTAAGTCCACTAACAACTCTCTCCCTCAGTATATAAGGCTAAGCCCACTAACAACTCTCTCCCTCAGTATAAAGGTCTAAGCCCACTAACAACTCTCTCCCTCAGTATATAAGGCTAAGCCCACTAACAACTCTCTCCCTCAGTATATAAGGCTAAGCCCACTAACAACTCTCTCCCTCAGTATATAAGGCTAAGCCCACTAACAACTCTCTCCCTCAGTATATAAGGCTAAGCCCACTAACAACTCTCTCCCTGAGTATAAAGGTCTAAACCCACTAACAACTCTCTCCCTCAGTATATAAGGCTAAGCCCACTAACAACTCTCTCCCTCAGTATATAAGGCTAAGCCCACTAACAACTCTCTCCCTCAGTATATAAGGCTAAGCCCACTAACAACTCTCTCCCTGAGTATAAAGGTCTAAGCCCACTAACAACTCTCTCCCTCAGTATAAAAGGCTAAGCCCACTAACAACTCTCTCCCTCAGTATATAAGGCTAAGCCCACTAACAACTCTCTCCCTCAGTATATAAGGCTAAGCCCACTAACAACTCTCTCCCTGAGTATAAAGGTCTAAGCCCACTAACAACTCTCTCCCTCAGTATATAAGGCTAAGCCCACTAACAACTCTCTCCCTCAGTATATAAGGCTAAGCCCACTAACAACTCTCTCCCTCAGTATATAAGGCTAAGCCAACTAACAACACTCTCCCTGATTATAAAGGTCTTAGCCCACTAGCAACTCTGTTATCTGCTGCTGGCATCCTTACCCTGGCATTAACATGGATGACAAATTAGATCACCAGATAAGTCCAGTCAGTCGATGCTGTACCAACACATTTGACTATCATTGTTACCCGCCTCACTGACTGACTGTCTAAGGTTCAACCCCTCCAGCACGGCACGACGAGAGATTAGCACCCGGGGACACAAAATGCGAACCATTCGGATGAGATTCGCCCAGTTACAGGTTATAGGGCCTCCGAAGACAGCCGTGTGGAGCTTCAAAATAACACAAATATGTGTCCCGTTTTGGGGCGGTTGATGCTGAATATTACTTTATGTCAGTTCATTTAGCGAGCTGCGACCTTCGACACCAAATTTAGACAGGAGTTTTCATTGAAAACCCTTTATATCTCGTGTACATATCTCAATGTACTTTCCCCTCTCGTTTCACGTTACTTTTATATTTACTCTCTGAATACGAAGATGGTTGTGTACAAATATGAATACATATGTGCATATATCGTCGCGTTTAAAATTATTTGTTTTCATACCCCAGGCCACTATTTGCGTGCGTTGCTGTGTTTCCTTTTCATATCTTTGCTTCATCAATCCACATGTTTCCCATTTCAGTGCCTGGTTTGTAATTCTTCGCCCCTTTCATCACATGTATATGTGATACATATATATTATAAATTATATATATATATATATATATATATATATATATATATATATATATATATATATATATATATATATATATATATATATCCATCCTCTCTTTGACTCATTAAACATCATCATCCTGTAACACTACGTGTCGTTGGGTCACCAGTTTCTGTTGACTGATCAGCTATCTCCACCTTTGGCGGTCAGTTGCAATGGACTTCATGGTTGCATGCACCACATAAGAGGCAATGACAAAACTATTCGATTTGATGGTTTCTCAGATCCGTGGTTAGAGCTGGGCAAACATGAAATAACACTGTAAGCAATCAGACATGTACAGAAAGTAGGTGTACCAACGCTACAATTATAATGGCTGGATATTTACATAGCTTTCTCAGGAATTAGCGTGGTCAGTATTATCCCTGCCATACTTACTTTATAGAACATTTTTTAGCCAATGTTTTTTTTTTTTTCTAAAACCTACAAGTTAATGCATCTATGTAAACAACATAATTCAGATGTCCACAAGTACATAAACACCAATCAACGAGGTGCTGTCTTCACAATGTTGGGGTCTCTGTAGCGACACTGTGAAAGCATTTCTCTCGCGTACAAAAGTCTTAGGTTCGTTTCGCGAACTTCGTCATTCAGTGTATGGGTGCAATTCTTTGGAGGTCCATGGGAGTCATCGTTGGAGCTACGGATTTTGTAGTTCGTGTAGCGGCCTCGGCACTAGACTAGATGTTTTACAGATAGAAATTGAGCCATATTTGGACCAACCAACTGCAATAAAGGGCATCCTTCCGACATTACTTTGTGTATTTTGACGTTGTATATTCTCCCAGAATATATATTCCTCTGGTGACGTTTTCTTCCTTCTCCTCCCTCTTGTAATCCTGAAAAAAAAAATTGATTCTTGCGAAGAAGAAAAACCCGCATGTATAGAATTACCGTGCATAGACGAACAACACTGCCAGTGCCATTTAAATTTATCTGCGTGTTTGTTTTCATATTTTATGATCTCATATGCTCCGAGTTTTGCTTTTAAAATGTGTGTCTAGTCTATTATTTATCAGTCCGAGTTTACATATTTTCGTGAAAACAAGAATATGAGAGCAGTGTTGTTCACCTCTGCAGTATTTCGCAACCTGATACCCGGAAAGGTGGGGTGATGGAGCGACCCAGGATCTGCATGTGCATTGGGAGTTCTGAGATTCTGAAACGGGGTTTTTAAAAAAGAAAATATATGAATAAGAATTAGAGTAGTCTTATTGGTCAATAATTTTTTTAACATATTTTTTTTTATATTAAATGTAATTTATTACTTTCTTTCTTCCTTGTTTATTTCTTTTAAATCAAAATAACCTTTCATTATATAATTTATTAGTGTGTAATACGAATGTCTCTTGGTTTGGTTTAAACAAATTCATTTTACATTTTCAAAGTTCAGGGATTCCTATTTACAAAAAACGTTTGTCCTAACTATGTTGTAAGACGCTTTAATTAAGTTGGATGTAACTGCAGACATCGATAGCTACAAGTCGGCGCTAGTTTGGGAACTTCATGAGAAGAAACGTCTAGATAATAACTGATTAGTACTGATTATGAAACAAATAATTGAGGACTCAAAGGACGTCCCAGAGAAACCATAAAACTAACACTGATGAGAGAACAAAAGAACAAACACGCCTTATCTGTAACGTTTTCAGAATTAGACTTTCAGATTCATCTAACATTTTTTTTTAGTTAGTTGCATGTCCTTTTACAGGACGTTGCAGAACCAACCCCAGCATTTTTTGGCTTTTGTGATTTTTCTAGGCAAGTTTACGTCTAGTAGTTTGCCATTGCTTTCTTGAGGGTCGGCTTCTCGATACCACTGTCGAAACCAACGCAAGGTCCGCAGCTGGGATCGAACCCGACACCCCGGCATTACGAAGCGCATTCGCAACGCCTAAGCCACAGACATCTACATTATTAAAATTATGACCTTATAATTTCCCTGCTGTCATACGTAACTGTATTCATATATCCGTTAACAATTAATTGTAAACATTATGAACAGCAGCCAAATGCGTGCATTAGAATGTTCTAAAATAACACCTGCATTTCCAACCAAAATAAACCAGAACAGTTTTAAGAAATATAGGGAAATATACGCTTTTTTCTTAAATACTCTTATCTTTAAGCAGCCATGTAATCTGTGCTGAGATAATATTCTAACAGCTTCGATATTGTGTATACGGACTAGCAGGATTGTTTTACTTGTTTTGGAAGATGGTTCCCCACTTGACGGGCAGAGTATGCTGAACTTATTTCTTTTGTGTCTATCCTAGGTCTAGGGATATAGATTTTGTTTAGCCGATATAAATGCCTTCCATTAATATAAACAACGACCATAGCTAACTTGGGGCTTTTTCAAATACTATTTTTTTGGGGGGGGGGGGGGGGGGGTTGGGATTGAAAACTTTAAAAAATTAAACGTACGCGAGCGGTAGCAGCAAACGACCTTCATTTGATTTGGAAATGTTTCTCCCATGATTCATTATTTTTTACGTAAATTGTGCGCTTTCGAAGTGATGCGATCGGCTTGACATTTGATATGGAATGATTGTCCTATATTGTAGAGCAAATGTCTATATACGTAAAATAATTTTCTAGTGTTCAGAGAAGTCAAATGTTCTGTCCATTCGTCGACATGATAGCACAGACTTGAACAGAACTGATCCGAAGAACAGAAATTTCCAGGTAAACCTTCCATTTTCACGCCTTTAGGCGAATCGGACATATGGGAAGAGTGGCCATATTTTTACAGACCATCGACACTAGGTGACAATGTGGTCAGCATTTCGCCGGCCGTCTTTACTTTCCCAGGACAGCCATCCCGGTATCCATTTTAGCCTGGGTCGATCTGCGACGACCCACACAATGATAAACATCCACACAGCCAGCGTGGGTTTCAATCGCGGTACTTTGAATTACGAGTCGGACTCGCAACACATAAGCAACGGACGCCGCAAACTTCCAGAACCCGAAGAATATATATTCTAGTCATTTGGACTATAAATCCCAGCACCCACAGAATATATTTTCCGACCCCATGAATTGTAAATCCTTGGCCCTTAGATAATATACCTTCTGATCTCATGGAATATGAATTTGTGGCCCCAAATAGAAGATGTGAAATGAAAAACTAATAAAGGGGAACTAAATCTCCATGTTTGTATACACAGCAGATAAAAGAAGGGCGTCGAACTTGTTAGGCAGCCATATATGGAAAGATAAAATCAATCGCTTAAAGATCATGACAATCTGCTTGGATCTTGCATGAGGAGAGTTTGCACCCAGCACGTGCAGCACTTGGCTAATGGCGAGAGAAATGAGCAATTTTCGAAGCTGGCTTTCTAGAAGCTAATTTCCCGGCAGCGGAATTTTTTTCTTTTTTAATTTCTCGTACCGTCCTCGTCCAGTGCTTTGTCTTCTAGGAGATGGGGTTCTGTTCGTAGACAAGGACAGATGGGTTTCATTCTGAGGCCGTATATTTTGGAGGTGCACCTCCTCCATGACCCTGCTAAGGTGGTGCGGTCCCAGTTAAGAAGGGTGGGTGGGAGGGTGGGAGAGGGGGAGTGGTCAACTTGTGTTTCTTGTGTATAGGGGACGGCCCCAATGTTGCTGGGCAGTGCCATAAATTTCCAGTTAACAATTTCAAAGTCCATTTCACAGGTCCGACATGATTGAAACAATCTGCAGTCTGAGTTTATGATTGTCTTGCCTTTCATGTGAGCAGTTAGTATTATCATGTCGATTCTTCATTAGCCACTTAAGAAGGGGACAGAGCACGTGTGGGAATGTCCTAAATGCAGTGATGTCAGTTCTTCAATCATTCATTAATTTCTGGAGCATTGACTGGAGGTTCAAGGTCCTTCAGTATTTTTCCCCTGTTTCTAAAAGGCATTTTCATTAAGAATAAGAGTTTAAAAAAAAGTAAAGGTAAAGTCGGGAGATGGGAACCTGCATCATTGCACACGGTTATAAACCATAAGTGCTCTGCCACCAGTATGAATAGATCATAAGAAACTGTCCGCACGTAACTTCGTAGCTACAGCGACGTTTCTTGATTCACCCTAGAGTGTCAACTCTGGTACCCATTTTCTAGTGGCTGGGTAAACCCCGGGAACCGCCCGGTTTCGAACACGGACCGTGGCTGCAGTGAGTCGCAGCTGGATTTGAAAGCGAGCCTCCTATTGACTGCGCTAACGCTGCTCCGCTTTCATTATTAATTCAACTAGCAAACTGCACCAGTCTAAAATCAATCTATTTTCCCAGAGACGTTTGGGTGCATGTACGTTCTAAAAGATCAAACACGAGCACCAGTTTTATTTATTGTTGTTGTGTCAAAAGACGATTTTTGGTTTAGTAGCTTACCATAGCATTATAGAGATTCGACGTTTATACACGTGTACAACGGTCCATATCAAGGCAAAGCGGTCTGCTGCCTAATCGCTGCACCTTAATCGAAATTTTAGAAGTGAGTATTGTTTTTGTTTAATGAAAGTAGAGCAACACTTTGATTAATCGTCACCGTCCCGACCAGGCTTTGTAATGGATAACCAAGTTGAGGGGTAAGGTAAATCTTCTAATACTCCTTTATATGTACAGTATCGTGATTGCACTACGAGCTTGGGGCGAACATGACAATTAAATCCTTAAAAAGTGAATTATGCATGACTACTGTATTTAATTTTACAAAACCAAAAATAAAAACTTTAATTTAAAAGTAATACTATAAACCTTTGTTACATCAAAATAATCTGCCATCCCCTTGTGTCTTTGACACTTAAGCTTTCTGCCGGGCCATATTCCGTATCTTACGCAGAATTAGGGTCAGTTTTGCATTTGCGTCTTCTTGCATTTCGAACCAGTCGATGCACTTTGAAAACATTGCTGTTGCTTCTGAGCGGCTAGTTGTAGATTGTTTCCCTTGCAGACGATGACGGATAACAGAAACTGCGGGTTAAACGAGTGACGGTCAATGGAAGTTTTACTCTATCTGTTGTGTATCTCTTCATATATTGTTTTGGTTAGTTCTTTTCACGTAATACATTATACGTGAGTCACACACTTTAATTACTGCATGACACTTTTTTGGTGCGGTTTTGTTTTTTTAAATTATAGCTTTGTTTTCATTATATTTGCCTCGTGTGGTAGATCTAAATTAGGGAAAAGAATCCAGGCAAAGTTATACTTGCTGAAGAGATTTCAACTCGAATTTTCTGTTAAGATTTTCTTTAATTAAAGACCAATGACATTTCAGAAGTGGAAATTGATGATTATGATGATGATGATGTGACGTCATTTCCTTGTTGTAAACACGTTAACGACAAACATTTAATTGTCCAGTCACAAATGACTTGCCACGGGAAGTACTTCCTGTTTCAGAACCCCAGATATTGTCATTGAGGAGTTTGCGTTTGAGAGATCAGAACCCACACCAGCTGCTCCGAAGCCTATAATATCTTACGATGATCCATTCCGTGCATAATCTGCGACACACATTTTTAATCAAGAAAAAGTGAACGATCTTGTTCGCTATCCAGAGCTGTCCAAGGCATAGGGGAGTTACCGGACCAAGACATAAACAATGTAATCTCAAGAAGAAAACATGAGTCCATCATAGGACTCCTAAATTCCTAATCGTTATGTGCTCAGTGACCTTTGAAGCAGTTAGTGATGAGATCTTTTACGATGGTATGGTTCCGAGGCGGTATTCGAATTCCAGATCGTTTGAATTCAAATGCAATTTTTCCCGCTGAAAATAATGGAAACCAAATTAATCTGTCCAACAAACTCAAATGTTAAAATATATCTTTTTAATCTAGTTAATATTGTAACACAAAATGATTTGAATGCACACACACACATGCACACATACGCACACACACACACACACACTGCGATATAAAACATAATATGCATTTTACCGTTTGAAACTGGTTATTTAACACATATAAGTGAAAAGAAGATAACGGATTTATAGTGATTTCTGTTTGGAAGTTGAGCCAGAGCTTGATATAATATTTTCATATAAAAAGACCCCAGCCTTTGTTGTCCTTTATTTCTACCTAGTGAGAGGAAAGAGACAGCAACAACAACAACGGACACCAATGCAAAATGTGTAGTAGAATTCACAACATATTCCGTGCTTGGAAATATAAGTTGATTGATATCAAAACGGAATAGGAAGTTTCTCTCCACTATTTGATTTCTTAACGAGTCCTGTCCGAACTGGAAAGATTTCATTAACTGGAAGAGGGAAAAACAGATAATTGAAAATACAGGTCTCCTTGGGCACGTTCGTTTCAGCTTGAAAATCTGATTGTTGTTTCCTCATAATTACGTTAGCTTTCAAGGGCAGCATTGGCGATGTTGAAAAAAAAAAAAAACGGTGTTAAAACGTTATGTAACACTCGCTGATGATTTTCATAGACGACAAACAGCCTAACGGCTACTGGCAACAGTGGACACCACTCACACCTTCATCCGGGTAGGCGGATACCGCCACCCCTTTCCCCACATCTCTCCCCCCCCCCATCCGTCATGGACCGCCTCTCACCCTTCCCTTTTTATCCCCCAAATACCCTCGGAAAGGGAGGCACCTTCCCAGACCTAATTGTTGGGAACTGTCATCAAGTGTGTTGTATTTTTCTTGCATTTGATTTCTTTTGATATATTCATTGGATTGTAAATCAAATGTCTGATTGGATCTTTATTAGCAATTTTACTTTGGATTCTCACAGGCTAAAAGATTACACTATTTTCACCTCCTTGCTTTAACAGTACTTGAATTCCCCATTTTTTGTGCCTGCTTTAGCATTATCTGTTTGTTTCTTCTCAGGATGTGTCAAGTTTCTTTGTTTTGTAACGGTGTTACCAACAGTATAAAAAAGCCAACATATAGTAATTGGAAGCCACGGTAGCACAGAGGGAAGATGCGCTCATCTCCTGACTCCGAGGACTTCGCTACACAAATGGGTAGCAGGCCTTGATTTTTGAAATAAGGAGGGCTAGCGATAGATAAATATGAGTCTACAATCGAAATCAGATGCGTCCCTAGTATAAAAAAAAAATACTTTTGTTTGGTTTACTTCTTCTTCTTCTTCTTCTTCTTCTTCTTCTTCTTCTTCTTCTTCTTCTTCTTCTTCTTCTTCTTCTTCTTCTTCTTCTTCTTCTTCTTCTTCTTTTCTTCTTCTTCTTCTTCTTCTTCTTCTTCTTCTTCTTCTTCTTCTCTTCTTCTTCTTCTTCTTCTTCTTCTTCTTCTTCTTCTTCTTCTTCTTCTTCTTCTTCTTCTTCTTCTTCTTCTTCTTCTTCTTCTTCTTCTTCTTCTTCTTCTTCTTCTTCTTCTTCTTCTTCTTCTTCTTCTTCTTCTTCTTCTTCTTCTTTCTCTTCTTCTAGTTTCTTCTTCTTCTTCTGCTTCTTCTTCTTCTTCTTCTTCTTCTTCTTCTTCTTCTTCTTCTTCTTCTTCTTCTTCTTCTTCTTCTTCTTCTTCTTCTTCTTCTTCTTCTTCTTCTTCTTCTTCTTCTTCTTCTTCTTCTTCTTCTCATTATTATTATTATTATTATTATTCTCTTCTTCCTCAAGTCAATGCCGTGTGACAATGGTAGTCACGTTCTATCCACAACCTTTTGTCTCATGTACTTTCAATCAGCTCTGACACAAATGATCCTCCATGCCATGATGTCAAACTGTCCAGCATCTTTTCTCTGTTTCCCTCTGCCTCTCCCACCCTCTTTCCTACTTCCTTACTGTCACGATGTACTCCTGTTTTCTCCTTCTCATCATTTGGCCTAAAAAATTGTAGATTGTCTTTTCTGATGTTTACAATCAAGTCCCTTTATGAGTCAGTTTCTTTGAAGACGTCCTCATTTCTCTTTCGATCTGTCCAGGATTTCTCATCATTTGTCTATAAAACCACGTCTCCGCAGCATCCACACATTTTTACTCTAATCTACTAACTGTCCATGATTCCTTCCATAAACCAACATTAGATTTATATTGCTTTAATAAATTATCTTTCTTTCTCGTCTCATTTGAGACAGAAAACCTGCACACAATATTCTTTGTTTTGTACAATGCTCCATTTATGTTGTTTTATTATTTGCACGAATTATTATAGTGCAGTGCATCAAAGTTACGTTAGCATCACTCTTTCCTTTCAAGAAATCACCACTGGAAACAGGCTAAATTCTAGCCTCTCCCGGGAATTTCTTGTTTAATTTTCTGTTAACATTTCGTTTGAAAAAAAAAAAAAAAAAGCATGGGAAATTCTATTATGTTGTTTTTGTTAGTTAATTTTCAGCTAAATATTCATTTATCAGGAGCAAATGGCTTGCTAATAGGCCACTGAAGTATAACTCACCATGAACGTTTTTGTAAATCCACTGTGATGAATAAACTCACGTACGCAATAGCCCTTACCTTGTGTATTACCATACGCCACGTAAAGATAAACAAGAATAGGCAATATGATTTGCAGCATAGGTCATTGTTTAAGTGCATATATTGATATGTAACAGGTTGAATGTATCTGTTGAAATGTAACCATTTAAGCGTATATATATATATATATATATATATATATATATATATATATATATATATATATATATATATATATATATATATATATATATATATGCTGATATGAAACTGTTTGAATCTAAATGTTGATATGATATTGTTTGAGTGTGTATGTTGATATGAAATTGTTCGATGTACATGTCAATATGAAACTGTGTGAGTCTATATGTTGATGTGAAGTTGTTTGATTGTATGTATTTACATGGAATTGTTTGTGTAAATGTGTTGATATAAAACTGTTTGAGTGTATATATTGATACGTGTGCACGCGCTGTCCGAAAACTTCCGAAAGCTTCACCGCTTGCTGAGATTAGCGTGGAGCCGAAATCACATACATTCCGAGTGGCAACGGGCCAACTAGGTCTTCATTCCAAAGGAGCGAGACTCCACGAGTCTATCCTGATTCAGACCTATTTCGCTTGTGAATGCTTAGGACAAAATATTCTTTTCGGTTATGGCTCGCTGGCTCAAACAATATCTCATAGCGAACAAATACGTCGATAGGAGTGTTCAGAAAGGTGGAATCCCGGGCGTCCCTAGGGGCCTTAAACACGCGACCATGATCTGGGAGTCTATTTAGAGAGCAAAGACAGAGAGAGCTTCATTGCACGTGATATGGTTAGACCTCGCCAACGCCTATGGGGGGGTTGCCCATAAATTACTGTGGCAGGCTTTTCGCATGTTCCACGTACTGACACAGATCAACGAAATTATCGAGCAATATTTCTCAAAGTTCGCTTTACGCTTCTCTACCCCGACGTTTACTGCGAGATGGACTGAGCTCCAGGTTGGGATAGCTTTGGGATGTACGATCTCGCCAATACTGTTCGTTATGGCCATGCAGGTCATGTAAGACGGGGCTGCCTGCTACGGACAAGGCTTTCATTCAGATTGGGGACCACTGGATGCCGCCACTATGTGCATTGATGGAAGACACTACTATAATCAGTGAGGCAGTGAGGAGGTTGCCCTGCAAGATTCTAAAACGATTGGACGATGTAGTCCCATGGAGCTGTATGCAGTTCAAACCGCAGAAGTCGAGGAGTCTGTCAATGATAAAAGGCAAGGTGGCGGCAATCATTTTTACGGTGGCAAGGAATCGGATCCCCATGGTTCTAGAGGCACCATTGAAGAGCATTGAGCGCGTTTAAGATTCGAAGTTGTCTGATAGAGCGAAGCGCCGAGACATGGTAATAAAGCAGATAAGAGACGCCGAAAACGAGATTCGGGTCAAAAAAGCCGCGCAACAATCGCAGCAGGGTCAGTGGAACGGCCTCGGAGAGCACCTTGCCGCGAGTACTCACATGGGGTGAGATCTGGCGAATGGCCCCGCTGCGGTTGAGCTTAAGCGATAAATCTGCTTACGATGTGTTACTGTCCGGTGTCAACATGGTCAAATGGAATGCGGCAACTGACCCGAGCACGTATTGTCTGCATGCTGAAAAGACCCAGGTCCTGGTAGATATACTTGGTGCCACAACAAGGTCCTGAAAGTGTGAGCGGCCGTTGTGGACCAAGCTGAGATGAGGGCCAATGCAATGTCCAGTCCTATCGTTGTCCCCGTTCGCTTCCTCAAAGCTGGACAGATTTATAAAGGTAAATTCTACAAGGTCGCATACCCTCCATCGATGCTTGACTGTGCGATGGACTGGCTACTGGCGGTTGAACTGCCTGGTCACAAAAAGTACCCAGAATTATTCCGGAAGACCGGCCTGCGACCCGACATAGTCCTACACTCTGCGGAGAAACGTCAGCTCATCCTTATAGAGACGACTGGGTCGTATGAGTCGCGAATGTACGACAGTCATATGTATAAGCTCATATGTATAATTGACCTCGCGGCTGGTCTGAGGAGAGACGAAGCGTACACAGTAAGAATCTTCGCCGTCGAGGTAGGCGCAAGACGTCTTGTTTCCACTTCTATGTACACTGTGATAAAACAACTGGGCTTGCGAGGAAACGAGTGCAAATGATCACTAAAACAAAAGGCGAGGCTGGTAAGAGGGCCTCGGGCTGGCACTGGCCACAACGAAACGTCGTGGGGGACGGGCCTCGGTTGGCTGGTTAGGGTGTCGAGTGGAAAAGAAAGTCTTATCCCTATTAGTCCATCGTGTCCGAATAGTTTGCCTGTGTCCCTCTGTCATTTTGCCAACAAAGTCTAACATGTGTCGGATAAACCAACCGTAAGCTTGCCGCTTGGTCGTCCAGGTACTAATAGTACCGCAGTGACTCGAAATAAACTTAGAACCAAACAGTAACTGTTGCAGTCACCAATTTCGTCTTGTCTCTGTCCGAGAACTTCCGGCAATACGTGCAGCAGAAACGGATCAAGCCTGAGTTTCATGAACTCAGGTGGGCCCAAACTCTAAAATTAGTCTTGGAGCTTGTTGGTCGAAACAATTGTGTACAAGGGATCACTTCTACGGATGATTAGTAGACTCCTGCTGTACATGCTCCTCTGTGGAGTTTCTTATTATTATTGATATGAAGTTGTTTGAGTGTATACGTTGATATTAAATTGTTTGAGTGTATATGTTGATATCGAATTGTTTGAGTGTATATGTTGATATTAAATTGTTTAAGTTTATATGTTGATATTAAATTGTTTGAGTGTAGTTGTTGAGAGTAAATTGTTTGAGTGTATATGTTGATATTAAATTGTCAGAGTGTTTATGTTGATATTACATTGTTTGAGTGTATATATTGATATTAAATTGTTTGAGGTATATATTGATATTTAATTTTTTAGTATATATGTTGTAATGAAATAAACATATCGCATTAATGTCTATCAAATAATCTTGTCTTCTTATCTCAAAATTATTTTGCATTATTTATTGTGTGTACGTTTATTAGACTCACATTAAACAATAAGGAACAACTATCACGTGTCAATCTTTCACGCCTGGAAAGCGTGCAAAAATTTACTAACTCGAAAATACCAAATGATCATCATCACTAATCTGCTAGCTGTTTACAAAAAGTCACCCCTTCTCGGTACAATGAACACTCTGTCTTCTCTCTGGCCATTTCTCCAGCTGTATGCGCTTTCATCATAGCCACTTTGTCTTCAATGTCTGGACTGTGGAGGTCGACCTCATCATTTTTTCCCCGAAATGTTTCTTTTTGTTACCGTTTTCCCCCCAGGTCACTGTGAGTTTACCAGGGTCAAAATAGCTCAGCTATTTGGACAGAATACTTTTTAATGAGCCTGTTCCCTTGATGTTAACAATCACGTAGCCTGACCTTGTTTTGCGTATTCTTGGTCGACGATATTCTAAGACTGAAATATCTCAGTTCAAAAACTCCTATTTTGTTCTTCAGTGATTGAGTATGTTGAATACTGCCAATGCCTTATCCTCGTGGTATCGAAAGTCTTGGGTTTAAATCTGCATCAAGTCTGATTTTGTTGCTGCAATTTTGACTTTAACTTCCATATGCACCCAGCCTAAAATAGGTAATACGTAATGTCCCGGGAAGTGAAAGCGACCGGCGTGATGTTAACTACATTAGTCGCCGGTTTCATTACCCAATTGTCTAAAAAGATATTCTAGCTTCCTATGTCAGATCCGCGGCTTTCTGAAAACGGTGGCCTCTGCTACTTTACATAATTCTTGACAAACTGTGCAAGAGGTCCATAACCTGTATCCTTCAGCAGCCAAGACTCCATGATGATTTGACTATGGAAATTATGTGCTTGACATAGCTGATCCAGGTCAAGGAGAGTGACCTTTTCTCCACTTCGGGACACTAGTACAGGTCAAGGACACATTAAAAGAACAAAAGGATTTAATGCCGACATTGAAGGGCAAATGGAACGTGGGCTGTTCTCAGGGGACAGGCAATGCCGACATAACATCTCCAGGATAACCAGATCAGGGCCTCACTGTTGGACTGAGACTTATTGTGTCTGGCAATGTTACCAGCTATGTGAAGTTTTACCACGGACAAAAAAAAAACTGCTGTGTTTTCCTGAATGTCGGCGAGAATAAGATAAAACTGAACAGAATGCTCGCCGAAGTCAGTTAAATTTCTCATCTCATCTTTGATAGAGCAACGGCTGACCGAGTGGTTGCAAAGTCGGGGTCTCATGCAGGTAAACTCGGTTCGACCCCCAGGAAGGCAATGGAGTTTTTCTCTCTGGGACAGACTTAAATATCCTAACCTTCACATTCCGTGGCAACAGCCCTAGCCAGGCAGCCTTAATCCGCAGGCTCATGACCACCCACCTTTGCCTACACCGTCCTAACAAGTAGTAAATGCATACAATAGTGATAGTGAAAGTAGACATATTTGATTCATTTCTTTTGTGTAAGCTTTAGACGAGTTTCCTTGATGTCATAGGCTCTTGAGGAACGGCTGCCTCCAAACTTCGAGTAAAACATGCAGAACCAATTATATTTTCTTTGTCACTGCAGTTGTGTGCCTTAAACATGCCACCATCATCTGGGAAAGTATTCAGAGACCTTAAGGCGGTACCCCATAAGCGATTGTAGCAGGCCCTTCGTATGTTCCATGTACCGACACAGATCACCGAAATGATCGAACAATATTTCTTAAAGTTGGCCATACGCTTCTCTACCCAACGTTAACTACGAGACTGATTAAGCCCCAGGTTGGCATTGCAATGGGATGTACGATTTTTCCTACACTGCTCATAATGGTCATGATGGTAATGTTAAACGGGGCCGCCGGCTACTGACAAGGCGTTCAAATTAGAGACCACTGGCTGCCGCCACTTAGTGCTTTTATGGATGCCACAACTATCATAACAGGCAGTGAGGATAATGCCCGCAAGATTCTTACAAGGTTATACAGCGTTTTTGATTGGTGCGGAATGGAGTTCAAACCGCAGAAATCAAAAAGGGTGTCAATCCCTAAAGGTAGGGTGGCGGCAGTCAGTTACGCGTTGGCAAAGAAACAGATCTCCACGGTTCTGGAGGAACCGGCGAAGAACCTCGGCTGCGTCTACTATTCAAAGTTGTCTGAAAGAACAGAATTCTGACGCATACACGAGTCACTGGCTTCAGGCCTGCTCGAGCGATGCACGTTGATCTGGAAGTTCAAGATATGGTGTCTTTAGTTCATGTTGATTGCAAAGCTCCTTTGGCAGCTGCTCGTGTACGAGGTGAGCATGACTGCAGTGGAGACGATGGAGAGGAAAATCAACACAGCCATGTGGAAATGGCCTAGAGCACAGCTTTGTCTGACTGATGTGGCTTTGTATTGTAAGCAGGCTAATCTGGTACTCCCGTTCAAGTTAATAACCGAAAAGTATAAAGTCGGCAAGATAAGACTGGCGATGACGTTGTGTGAGTCTTTGGATCCCACAGTGGCATCTGTCCAGCCTGCTCTAAAGACAGGTAAGAAAAGGATAGTCCTCGATGCGATATAATCTGCTTAAGTAGCACTGAAATATAAAGAAGCCATGTTTTAGTTATACACAAACTGACATTGTGGACCAAGCAAGGATAAGGGCCAAAGCAAGGGCCAGTCCTACATTCACCGTATTCGCTTCCTCAAGGCTGGATTTATAAAGGTAAAATCAACAAGGTCGCATAGCTCCATCAATACTTGACCGTGCGAAGGACTGGTTCCTGGCTGTTGACCTGACTGGTTTCGAAAAGTACCCAGAGTCATCCGGAAGACCGGCCGGAGACCTGACATAGTTTTGCACTCTGCGTTAAAACCCTAGCTGATTCTTCGAATGGATGAAAATCGCATGCACAAGATCGAGCAGTACAAGAAGCTAGTGGCCGATCTAAGGAGAGACGAAGCGTATCCTGTAAACAATCGTCGCTGTCGGTCGATGTATGCGTAGGAGGTCTTATTCCCATTTTCATGTTTAATGTGCTGAAGCAGCTGGACTTGCTGGGACGAACGCAAATGGTCACTAAATCAGCTGGGCGGAGCTGCTGAAAGAACATTGAGCTGGCTCCGGACCTAACGGAACTTCACTTGGGGGGGGGGGGGGGTGGGGGGGGGGGCTAGGTAGACTGGTCCGAGTTCCTAGTGGAAAGGAACGTGTCATCCCTTAAAAGCCAAAGTGTAATACACATCAGTCGCCAGAATGGGAATTAAGATCGGCATAGCAAATAACTAGACGCACACCAGACATGCCAGAAGACTCGTTTATCAACATAGAATTGGTACTATTAGCCATCGGACGTTGGGGTTCATACTGAGGGGAGGATCTGAGGACCTATTAACATGTCCGGAGTGCATTGATGATAACCCAACTGACTAACTAACTAATTAACTAACTAGCCAGACTCTCTGATAAATGTCTGCCGGTATTTCTTTGCCAAATGCCAAAGTCTAACAATTATCCCTTGAACGAACTATTCACTTGTCATTCTGGTCGTAAAGGTAGTCAATTGACCTAACTTGCTACCGCAGCGACAATGTAACACCAATCTCACAAAAGCTGTTGCAAAGTCCCCGTATCGCTTGCCCCTACCGATGAGAGAAGAGACATGTGTAGTGCACTACACTTAGAGGTTGCGACCAACAGAGTACCATTTGAATCACCCACTGGGTAGCCGCAGCACAGTTTCAGAGACGGATGGTACTCAGATGTGGTTGTTGGTCCTCAGAACCGCTAGCCATCATTCCAGGATTGCCTCAAGGTTCTCCGCTGTCTTCACTTTTATTCAACGTGTACACAGTGCTGATAACTGAGCAGCAGTTGCACGGGAGTGACAGGACCTTGTCATTTGCTAATGACGTCTTGGTATATTGCCATGGAAGATATTGTCAAGAGAATGCCAATTCAATGCAGAGTGAACTTGATCGCATCTCCTCCTGGTGTGCAGATTCTATGCTCATGTTATTCTTCGAAGGCCTCAGTAACGTGGTTCGCGTTGAACAAGCATATAGTGAAGGCAGACTTACAATCAGTGGAAAGCAGGCAGAATTGTTAAAGAAGCAAGCTGTGCTTCCTCTATGACTACCAGCAGCATGACGATGAAGGTGATGGCGGTGACACAAGATTTCATGTGGCTAGAATCACAGGTTCCCGCTTGTGTGTGCTTAGTGATTCTTTGAGCATGATCCGGCGGGTCGAGGCAGGCTGGGTGCGCAGTCAGTGGTTTCAGTTTCAGTCATTGCAAAACTCTCTTGTGTGTGTGTGTGTGCAGTTACGTTTATATTCGTCACAGGTCATGCTGGTGTTGTTGGTAATGAGAAAGCTGAAAGACTGACAGGTGCTGCATTTATTGAAGATAACCGGTCAATTGATCACGCAGACATTATCATTGCCCTTAGGAAGAAACGATTTCTTCGATTTTTTTTTTTTTTTGGGGGGAAGCACTGTTTAGACATCACTGCTAAGAATACGAGAATAGGCAGTAAAGATCGGCACCGCTAAGCATGAGAAGCTCACCGGACGCAAGGACGTCTTGTTAGCCAAAATAGGACTGGCACTTCTAACTCGCTACGCTGATGAATATGCTGAGAGGGGAATCTAAGCGCCTATGGATATGTATGGAGTGCTGGGAAGATAATCTAACTCATAACTTATAACCCTATAGAGTCCTTGAATTGCAGCAGGAAGAGTTCGAGGCCTTGCTCTATAACCCAGGTTGACCCACATTTCGAGATTGTTTAGGGAAGCGAGGGGCAGAAACAATTGTCGACGACGGATCGCGACTGATGACAGGTGGACTCCTGCTGTGCATGCACTCGTGTGGAGTTTTTATTACAAGGTCGGTCAAAAAGGTAATGAGACTAATTCTATAATAATTAAAATAATCAACAGTTGATGATATAACCTGTATTTTATTCAAAGTAAGCCCACTCGTGCATTGACACAGCAAGTAGCACGATCTAACAAAACTGGAACGCCCTCTGTAGTTCTTCCGTTTTTATGGCACTTAATGTCCATGTTATGTCCGTTTGGATGCCATCAATATCGTTAAAGAAGCGCCCTCCCAATCATTACTTTAACTTTAGGAAACAAAAAAAAATAATCACATGGAAACAAATCTGGGAAATATGGTGGAAGGCTGAGAACACACATTTGTTTTTTATCCAAAAATTCTTGTTTTTTATTATTTCTCTTGGGTACTCAACCCGAGCTAATTTTCTTATTGCACTAAAATGTTATGATGGTCTCTTTATTACCACTAGATTCATATGCGATAATCCTTATGGTAAAAAATTATCCGTTCTCTGACTTTTGCAATGAGTTCATCATTACGAACATAAATTTGGCGTCCAGGTTTAGGTGCATTGGTAATCATTTCCATACCACTTTTGATTCGCCAATACCACCTAAGAATGTGTGCACGAGATAAACAATTATCTCCAAAAACATATTTTATCAGTTCAACTGTTTCAATGGTGCTTTATCTGATTTAAAAAATGAATTTAATGTTAGCTTTTTGCCTCGTGCTAATTACGTAACAATACACCTCTGACTAGGTCAACAACATTGCGGTTTGTTTGTTGTCTGCTTATCAAGCGGCGATGAAGACAAAAATGTCAGATCATGGATGAATGTTGCCTCTTTAGATTCCATGCTTTGCTTCGCAGATGGCATTTTTCTCTTGACCATCATAAAATCAGTCTCATTACCTAATTGTCGGACTTTGTATTACATCCTAACCTTTACAGTCCGTGACAACAGCACTAGCCAGGCAGCCCTCAATACCGAGGCTCGTGAACCCCTTTGCCTACACTGTCCTAACAAGTAGTAAATGCAGACAGTAGTGTTCGTTAGTGAAAGCAT
>CAJHNH020001895.1:0-7500 GCA_905116865.2 Candidula unifasciata | reverse complement strand
GGAGAGAGAGAGAGAGGGGGGGGGGTGTTAGGGCTAGTGTTAAATCAATAGCGACTACTACTAAGCCTAACCCTAACCTTGGTCCCACGATTGCAAGCAGTCTATTTACCACCTCCTGAAATGTTGGATTGTCTGTTTGGTATAAATAAAAACGAAACCACTGATTTCCCTACTAAATTTTAAAGCCAACGTGATGTGGTCGTATAAAATTAAAGAACCTACACCTAAGTAAAATAGTTGAATAATTTCACTCTTTTTATTTTAATGCAAACTGTTAGCACATTGTGTGCACGTGTGCGTGCGTGTGTGTGTGTGTGTGCATTAGTTTTCTTTCTTTTTTTTTTAATTAAAATTTTATTTGTAATATTTTTTTCGGGTTTATTTTAAAGAATTGTGACAAGCTTTTTTAAATAAAAATATTAGATCCTTTTAAAATGTCTACGCTGATATGTTTTGCATTCATATGCGTAAGCAACATGAGTTTCTCTAGAGGATATTTGACCGTGCTGTTTCTGAGTGTAGACACCGGGCAGGAGACAGGAAGTGTTGAAAGTCCATTACAGCAGTTCTTTATTATGAAGTGACATGGTATGAATTCTTTGTAACGCGATCTTTGTTCAGTTCTAATATTGGGGACAATCTGCAACAACAACAGCAAATAGTACTATAACCGTTTATCAGATTTCCTCTAGGATTGAAGCCTCAGTGATAGGAATCCTATAGGCGCAAATCCCAGTAAGTCCTCTTCAACTGAAATGTTATACTGGCACCCCCTGACGGTTTCCAAGTAATCTAAAATCCGGACCTGGTCGAGATGATTGACACATTGATTTTGTCTCCAGTCACACTATTCACGTCATCCCATCTTAGAATACGCATCCCTGCCCCTTTTCCTGTTTAATTTTTCAGAATCTGAAGTAGTCAGATTTAGCGCTTGCTCTAAAAGCTTTATCTCGTCTGGAATCGATTTCATGTTAAACTGATCTGCTCTGAAATGGTAATTTCAACAAAAGATTCCAGGATTTGCTGTGCCATTTGTGTCCAATATGTTTACGGATTTAGTTGTTTCCTTTTGTTTTCTTGCCAGGGATTTGTCTCCAGGCCTACATGGCAGAATTATTTGGTTGCCATCTTGTATACAAGGGACAGCGGAGACAAGTAAACCTTGCTAAGGTTTATTTGAAATTTTTTATTCTGGTTCTCGCATGTGATCTGCATAGTGTCTACATTGATAAAACACGTTTCGTGATTGTGTTACACCAACCAGCTATAGCATGTGACACAACCTCTCTGTATCATGTGACACAAACTCTGTGTACCACGTGACACAACCTCTCTGTATCATGTGACACACATTTTCTGTACCACGTGTCACAAACTCTCTGTATCATGTGACACAACCTCTCTATATTATTTGACAAACCTCTCTGTATTATGTGACAAAACTTCTCTGTATCATGTGACCCAACCTGTCTATATCATGTGACAAACCTCTCTGTATCATGCGACACAACTTCTTTGTATCATGTGACCCAACCTCTATATATCTTTGACAAACCTCTCTGTATCATAAGGCACAACCTCTATGTGTCATGTGACACAACCTCTATGTGTCATGTTACATAACCTCTCTGTATCATGTGACACCACCTCTATGTGTCGTGTGACAAACCTCTCTGTATCATGTGACACCATCTCTCTGTATCATGTACAGATACTTGCCTGTTCTCACAATACAGTTTTACAGAATAGAAGGCACATACATGATAGTCTATACATCATTCGACACTACACACATTTAACACATCGACCAACACACACAGGATATACAATGCCTTTCCTCGTTTCACTGTGTTTGTGTAACGCCTCACAAAGAAAAATAATGCAAAGCATCATTCCTAGTAATACAGAGTGTACAAACATTCACAAAATTTACAATGCAACCTCACTACGAAATCTGTCTAAAAACTATTCATTTATGATACAACCAGTCTTTCCTCAGTATACTTATAGTACATAAAGACTCATCCATACGTGATACAATCAGCTGTTCCTCAGTATACATATTGTACACAACGACTCGTCCATACATGATACAACCAGCCTTTCTTCTGTATACATATTGTACACAGAGACTCACCCATACATGATACAACCAGTCTCTCTTCAGTATACATACTGTACACAAAGACTCATCCATACATGAAACGAACATCCTTTCAATACTACACCGTACCAACGCACCAAACCTTGCATGATACAGTTCCACTCGCATACTACCTGTCTTATGTTTCAAGCCTAGATTGCTTTTTTTTTTTGTTCCCCCTTTTTTCTGTTAAAAGCTCTCTGGTCCAGATCCGCTGAGAGCCGATCATTTCCTCATCAGGATTATTTCTGATCCTTCAGCTCTTTCGGTCGAGCAATTCTCTCCAACCCTGAAAAACAAAGCCTATGCAAACTACACTATCAGCATGGTAAACAAGCTGGAATGTATTGAAGTCACTCCAAGATGTAAAGGATATGTTTATATCGTGGAGAACTGCCGAAAGCAACTTTGCCACCTCTCAAGTCTGTGAAACGAACCCACAACCTACAGAACTGGAAGAACACGTCTTTAACAACTGTATCCATGTGTGTGTGTGTGTGTGTGCATGCGTGTGTGTATGTATGTTTTATGTTAGTCTGCTTGCTAGTCTGCGTGTGTCTGTATGTGTGTAATCCTAAATCAATGTTATTTAAGAGAGAGAGAGAGAGAGAGAGAGAGAGAGAGAGAGAGAGAGAGAGAGAGAGAGAGAGAGAGAGGTCAATATGCGCGTTCTCAGAGTTACTGTACTCTTTTACTTATGGATGAAATATTTATATCAAGATTGTCTTAAATTAGGAGAGTGATGTGCGATCGGGTGCTGAGAGGCGTAGGTTATCATTGATATGTGTAGTTAGGTACAAACGAATACATCTTAACTTAGAATACAATGCCACCAGCCAAGTGTGGCAGAACAGTATGATCTCCAATGCTTCCAAACGCAGTTAAACGATGAACGGTATGAGATGTGTATCATTGGTGTATTGTCACACACTCGATCAACAAATGAGAAAATGTGCAAATAATAGGTCTCTTGGTGAATACTCACCCAAACACGCCCACACAAGCTTCCGCACTGACATTCTGTGGATAAATTCAAATGACATCTTCAAACGACAGGTCCACAGCCCGACCTTGAAAGTCCGGACGGTCACATGGATCTCCTCAACGCACTAGCTTTCTGTTGAGGTTTCTAGTGGAGTCCTGGGGTAGAGCGTCCTCAAGGATCCACTGAGACACGACCACACGTCTGTCTCCTTCAAACTGTATACACCGAATGCTTCGACAACATTTCCTTAACAACATTACGTATTGTTTTGACGTCCTATCTGCTTACTCAGTACTAGTGAGTTATAGTGCATATCCGCATGCGATAGAGAGATTGGCAGATTATCAGACTGTCGATCTAGTGGCACCGATAGAACAGCGCCATCCTGGTTGATGAAGATAAACGCCATCCTGGTTGATGAAGATGAACACCATCCTGGCTGATGAAGATGAACACCATCCTGGCTAATGAAGATGAACACCATCCTGGTTGATGAAGATGAACACCATCCTGGTTGATCAAGGTGAACACCATCCTAGTTGATGAAGGTAAACACCATCCTGGTTGATGGAAATGAACACCATCCTGGTTGATGAAGATGAACACCATCCTGGTTAATGAAGATGAACACCATCCTGGTTGATGAAGATGAACACAGTCCTGGTTGATGGAGATAAAAACCATCATTGTTGACGAAGATTAACGACATCCTGGTTGATGAAAATAAACCCTATCCTGGTTTATAAAGATGAACGCCATCCTAGTTGTTGAAGATGAGAAGGGAACGTTTTTGGGAATGCCTCGATTGCTGTGTTGCCATTTTGTATCTCAAATCTATTAATTTTCAGGGGGCGTGGTCTATTTTGCGGGTGGCGGGGGGGGGGGGGGGGGGGCTACAATAATTTGCTTTATTGATCATATTCATTTAAATCTCACCTTTACATGACTAAACAGTTACATACGTGATCATATAATCGTATTACTCTTAAGACCTATGAAGTACAGTAAATAGGAATTAGAGAAAGCGGGATAGCCGTAGGGGGGGGGGGGGGGGGGCGAGAGGGGAATGTTGAGCTGGCTCATAAACAGTATCGTTTCCCGTATACAGACATACTTCAGCCATTTGTTAGTGGCATGGTTTGAACAGAACCGAAACTGAGGGTACATAGACCAGGACGAAGAGTCTGAGGCGGGACATAACAAAGCTGGACAGGATATCAAAGGCACCCTGGTTGTGAATGTTGAGTGAACTAAGTGCCCCTGCCCACTTATTTTACCAGTAATGAGAACAAACATTCTACATTGAAATTGCTTCATGAACAACAACAACAACAACAACAACAACAACAACAACAACAACAATAACAACAACAAGAAAAGAAGAAGAAGAAGAAGAAGAAGAAGAAGAAGAAGAAGAAGAAGAAGAAGAAGAAGAAGAAGAAGAAGAAGAAGAAGAAGAAGAAGAAGAAGAAGAAGAAGAAGAAGAAGAAGAAGAAGAAGAAGAAGAAGAAGAAGAAGAAGAAGCTGAAGAAGAAGAAGAAGAAGAAGAAGAAGAAGAAGAACAACAACAACAACAACAAAAACAAGAAGAAGAAGAAGAAGAAGAAGAAGAAGAAGAAGAAGAAGAAGAAGAAGAAGAAGAAGAAGAAGAAGAAGAAGAAGAAGAAGAAGAAGAAGAAGAAGAAGAAGAAGAAGAAGAAGAAGAAGAAGAAGAAGAAGAAGAAGAAGAAAGAAGAAGAAGAAGAAGAAGAAGAAGAAGAAGAAGAAAACGTAATGTTAAGCGTCTTATGAACAAAAACCAACCCAATCAATCAAAAACCAAACCAATAATTCATTAATGTCAATAATATTTACTTTTTTTTTTTTTTAATTTTCAACCGCCATTGCTTGATAATTCAATAAGCCCGACGTGTTTAACGAACGAAAGAGATCTGTCTGTCTGGCTAACAATCTTAACTAGGGCTCACATTGCAGGCTTTCAGTGGGGGGGGGGGGGGGGGGGGGGGGGGAATTTATCGTAATTTTTTTTTTTTACTTTGGTTAGCTGTAGCTTTCAATAAAATTATCTTAGACGTGTATACGTGTTCGGGCTCGCCGCAGATCGGAAGATCGTGGGTTCGCTCCCTGGCGGAGCGTGACTATTTTCAAAAATGACCTTGGTTCTCAGGTCGACCCAGCCTTTAGTGGGTACAGGGTGCAGTCCCGGGAAGTAAAGGCGGCCGGCATGATGCTGACCACATCACTCATCTTGTGCCGATTGGTCTATAAAATATAAGTCTAGCCCTATATGCCCTATACGCCTAAAGGCGCGGAATATGGTCCTTTACTTTTTTCACTTTATATACGTGTTCACACATTCTGCACCAAGCAACTGGAATATGTTTATCAGTAACACAGCAAAGCTTTTCTAAACTTATTTCCCCTCCCCCCCCCCCTCTGAACTCCCCCCCCCCCCCCCCAACGAAACCAATTTTAACTCTAACAATTTCAAATCAATGGGGCAACTATCTCAGGCATCAGGCAGACCACCAGTTTATTACTTTCCATTACCAGTTACTTTAGTAAAAAAGTGATAGAAATTAACTAGTAAGTGGTTCTGTGAGAGTTAACGTGAATTATAGTGTAAACAAATTTTAAAAAAAACGAAGAAAAAGTATTCACCGTTTTGAAGGCACGCATGAATCCGGGTGTAACGTCGACAAAAGGTAAAGTCTAGTACTGCATTCGTCATTTGAGCACTCCTGTCATATTCTCCCCGGCATTACTCTCCACTTGTCCCGTCAATCCACAGATTACCACTTCTAGAACGCTCTTACTAACCCCGAAGACAAGAAATGAAGTGATCACAATGGCCATTCAGCGTGTCGGAATAGAAACCGTGGATTCTTGAGCAGTTCTTATTTCTTCCTCTAGGGAATTAATCTTGGGTTGCGTGGGGATCTATCTGGGTTTTTTGCTTTAGCATCATCATCGTCATTTTCATCGACATTATCATCGTCATCAGCATTAAATTGACTTTATTCACTTAATTTACTATTAGCCATTTCACTTCTCCCCTTCACTTCCTACTTCTCCATCTGCTTCTCCTACTCTTCTGCTTCCCTTTCTTCGTTCCCTCTTTATCTTTCTTCTCCCACTTCTTCTTCTTCTTCTTCTTCTTCTTCTTCTTCTTCTTCTTCTTCTTCTTCTTCTTCTTCTTCTTCTTCTTCTTCTTCTTCTTCTTCTTCTTCTTCTTCTTCTTCTTCTTCTTCTTCTTCTTCTTCTTCTTCTTCTTCTTCTTCTTCTTCTTCTTCTTTTTCTTCTTCTCCTTCTGATTCTGTCGTCTTCTTCTGGTTTTGTCGTCTTCTTTGTCTCCTTCTTCTCCCACTTTTTCTTCTTCTTCTTCTTCTTCTTCTTCTTCTTCTTCTTTTTCTTCTTCTTCTTCTTCTTCTTCTTCTTCTTCTTTTTCTTCTTCTTCTTCTTCTTCTTCTTCTTTCTTCTTCTTCTTCTTCTTCTTCTTCTTCTTCTTCTTCTTCTTCTTCTTCTTCTTCTTATTCTTTTTATTCTTCTTCTTTTTATTATTATGATTATTATTAATATTAATAATATTATTATTATATTTTTATCATCATATTTTTTGTTGTCGGATGTAACGGCAGCAGTTGTCTTGCTGAACACATCGGCCTTCGATTGTCGGGTTATTTATCAAACATGTAGGTCTGCATGTTACGTCCAATGCTCAGAAGTCGTGAAAGAGTGTCTTTCACATTTTGTTTCCTGTTGGCTACATCTTACATAGACTTTGTGTTTTTACTAGCAAATCGTGTTCGCATCCTTTATCAGCATGATCATTTTCCATGCTGACGATTTTCTTAGACAGCCCCAAACAGTGACATGTCCACTGCCTGCTGAGATGTAAGATGTCCTTACTCATTAAAATGAAAGACATATTTCATCCGGTGTGCGATAGATATCAATTACGTAGACACAAAAGTCAACGTACATTTTAGGCAATGTCTAGAGACTAGAAAATCATGAATACATCTAGTGTGTGTTTGTATATATATATATATATATATATATATATATATATATGTCTGTGTGTTTGTATATATATATATATATATATATATATATATATATATATATATATATATACAAACACACAGACATACACACAGACACACACAGAGGTAGTCAACAAATGTTAGCACAATAATCACCCAGCAGTGAAATTTATCTAAAAGTACGATATTTGCTGTCTATGAGCCGATCATTTCCTCATCAGGATTATTTCTGATCCTTCAGCTCTTTTCGGGTCGAGCAATCCTCTCCAACCCTGAAAACCAAAAGCCTATGCAACTACAACTACACTATCAGCATGGGTAAA
>CAJHNH020001894.1:177400-215135 GCA_905116865.2 Candidula unifasciata | reverse complement strand
GACCATGTCTAAATGCTGTCAAGTCTTTAATTATAGAGGACACATACTTCAGCAAGATCTCAAAATTATCAGGTCCAACACTGGCAGAAGCATCCAGAATAAATACTATGTCTTTGTCAGCATCACATTCTGTGGAAAAAGACAGCAAACAAGAAACGAGTCATTTTTTTTTTATTCTTTCCAGACAGGTATTAACCCTTTTACTAGTAAAAGGTGAAAAACTGATATTTCCAGTGTGGTTCAATTTTCCGCAAATGTCACTTTTTTGACTTATCTTCAATGACCTGTTGATGAGACGTTTAGGAGGTCACGATATGAATACAATAACAAGAGCATTTAGGGAAGTTTTTCATTCAGCTAAATGTTTGTTTTAAAGCTCAACTAATATCACATTTTCCCATAAGCCTCAGTTATGGCGGTCATGGGGTCACGGCCTGACTGACCCGATACATGTGTCTTTTTAGGCTTCAGGGGATGTACCTGGGGGCATGTATTCCATTTATTGCTTCACCTTTTTCATGATTATTGATTACTTATTTTATTCATCTAAGTGTGTTAAGAAAAACAATTTTTAAATGTAGATAAATACATTTTAAACACATGTTTTAGTGATCTGAGTAAAAAATGTTGTTACAGATTTGTTTCTGGAATTCTAATGGGGAGTTTTTGTTTCAAATTGTTTTTAATGTTCGTGGGTCAAAACGATTGGTTTAATATTGGTTTATAATGAGTTATTGGACTTGTTAGATGAGAAGTGAGGAGATACAAAAAGCATATCCTGGACAATAAGACATAATAAATGCACAGTGAGTTGCTTGATGCTGAAAGAGTTAAAATCATCATCTATTTTAACCAAAGTAAGAAATTATCAATTAATATTCCTGGACTGTTCTAGAGCCCTTGAGGGAAATGGGGGGGGGGGGGGGGGGGGGGGGAGTGGCCCCGAGGGGGGGGGGGGGTGGGGGGGGGAAGCAAACTCACTGCCGACTAATTACAGGTTTGCTGAAATCAAATGCTTTTGGCCGACATACACAGATACTTATGTCTAGCTGTAAACAACAATATGTTCTCCTTCTTCTTCAGCCATTTATCCCAAATATTTCATGTTAAGTCTTTAGTTCCTTATCTAGTGTTCAGTGTCTTCTTGTCTTGTCTGCAATATGTCTCCTTCCTAATGCTCATACTTGTCTCCTTATCTATCAAGACTCTTTGACACCGGTGGTCGTGTTTCATCCAGGGCATCAACCAATCATACACTTCACTGAAGAGCAATATGTAGAGCAATATGTAGAGAAATATGTAGAGCAATATGTAGAGCAATAATAATAAATAAAACAATAGCAATAAACTAATAAAGCAATACGTTGTGTGGCTATCTGACGAGAATGTCCTGGTACCAACTGCCACAATAGCCATGCTCGAAAAATACAGCAAACAAGACCTAGGGCAAAACCAAGCAATATTTGGAACAACAGTATCAAGACTACCACACGAAGATGAAGTAACAGTATCAAGACTACCACATGAAGATGAAGTAACAGTAACAAGAATACCACACGGAGATGAAGTAACAGTATCAAGACTACCACATGAAGATGAAGTAACAGTATCAAGACTACCACATGAAGATGAAGTAACAGTAACAAGAATACCACACGGAGATGAAGTAACAGTATCAAGACTACCACATGAAGATGAAGTAACAGTATCAAGAATACCACATGAAGATGAAGTAACAGTATCAAGAATACCAAACGAAGATGAAGTAACAGTATCAAGAATACCACACAGAGATGAAGTAACAGTATCAAGACTACCACATGAAGATGAAGTAACAGTATCAAGAATACCACATGAAGATAAAGTAAAAGTATCAAGAATACCACACGGAGATGAAGTAACAATATCTCTAGAATACCACATGAAATATGGAGTGACAGTGTCAAAACAAGCCTTAAAAAAATGAAGATCAGCTTATTATAATTAGAAAGAGCTCAAAGATGTTCTTTACATCTCTCCCCACAATCTTGATGAGGTTACTAGAGTACGAGAAGAAGAAGTTTCAACCAGATCAGAAAAAAAAAAAAACATGTCATCATTTGTTATACCACATCTGCGTAATCTTGCTTTCAGTTCAGCACAAACATGTACCAAAGAAGACAGCTAACCAACTTGTCACATAAATCTGTTAATAAGTATATGCGAGGATCCTCATATTCTGCACCCAACAGCACTGTTTCCAAGCTCAAACAATTCACCTATGTTAACGTACTGGGCATCTTATTTCAAGCTTACCTATTTCACACTCGTATCCCACGTATCCCATCTGACACTCACAGGTGTAGGTACCCACACCAGGTATACAGGTGCCACCATTTCTGCATGGGTCCTCAGCACACACTCCAGAATCTGAAAAAGTAAGTTTTATAATTACCCATAGTTACATTACAATGGAGAGCGAGAAGTAGCAAATGAATTCCTGATCTGTTTAACTCTTTGAGTCCCAAGGAACACACCATATGTTCATAGGTTACTGTCTAGAAGCCCAATGAACGCATGATGTGCCGATTTTACGTCTCTCTTGACTACCCCTTGGGCCTGTGATGCTAAACCCTTTGGGACTCAAAGAGTTAATCACCATGAATTACTGGCATCATGAGGGCTAATAGACTACCATGGTTAAGGCATATAGAAACAAAAGGCACTTAACAATGAGACATAAACTGTGTACACAAAAGTACACAAAAGAGTTTAATGGGAGTAGACCATGAGGCAGATCAAGAAGACGAAGGTATTATAAATATATATACATACAAACATTTGGAGTTACCAATTAAATATAGAAGGCCAAAAACAGAGATGAAATGGGGGAGGGGGCGGAGCTAGTTATAGCTGCATCAATGAACCTCAAAAGCAAAAAATGCTGAACAAGAGGATGAAGGCTTCATTAACCGTTTGCCCTGAAAATGCAGATCTAGTCACTTTTGGTTGTGACGCCACCTTGTAAATGCTAATATACTGACATTTCTGCACTGACCTGTTCTTGAAAAGCACAGTTAAGTGCCACTGGTTCTATGTGCACCTACACAGTGTTTAGGAGGCCCAGATGTAAACATAGTAACTAACAGCTTTAAAGGGGTTTCCTTATGATCCCAGTGGCTTTTAAAGCCAAGCTGATGTAAGACTTTTCCATAAGCCTCAGGGATAGAGGTCATAGGGTCACAGTATTAGTCAATCTATACATTTTTTTTAAAGCCCTAGGAAATGTATTCCATCTAATGCCTCACTCAGTGTTTATCAATTACTTTTCTTACACACACACACACACACACACACACACATATATATATATATATAAAGGGAAAATGTAGAGAATAAATTTTTTTTTAAACAACACATAACTGAGAGATATATGTCAAAATTTTTTTTTTTTTTTTTTTTTTTTTTTTTGGCAGATGGTAGCAGGGCATTCTAGCTTCATGGTTTGATATTTGACAGCCCATCCGTAATTATAATCACTAAAAAGAACAGAAAATGTCATTGAGATCTTAAATGTGTTGACAGATTTAACTCACAAAGAAAACTCATTACTTGCAGAGGAATAAGAGAATCCACCTTTTTGCACACATCACAAGGTTAACCTTCAGTGTAATGACAATGCAAATGCTGGAGGGGAAGAGGCAGAGTGAGACCAAGAGACAAGATATTAGGGCAGTTTAGCATCATACACGAGCATCTGATCATAAATATAGTAATTTTATAAACCATGTTATAACTGGGATATACAGAGAATTTACTTGTTTCATACTTGACACTTATGTCTGTCAATGTTTGGCTATTAAATATTGCCAAGATTGATTATAACATTTTATATATCAAAAATAACTGGTCTGTCAGTATTTTCCTTCTCTTTTCTATAGTGTTTACAAAATTCAAAGCAAAGGTTAAAAACAAATAAAACTATGGTCAAAGTAAACAACAAACAGTCTAAGCACTCACAATAATCAGCCACTTCTGGCCGGTTTCCTTTGGCTTGTGAAAACAGGCTGGATCTGACCAGTTTTATTCCTGCAGCTGTGTTTGTGTTCCCATATTCATAGGTGATACCACTGACTGCAGCCTGGAGCTTTGACTTGTCCTTGAACAAAGAAACAGTAGGGGGTAAATAATATCTCCCACTCTTATCAGACAGGAGCTGTTTATATAAGTTTCAAGTCTAAACTGGGAAGGTCACAGGTAGTGAGCATACTTTGGATTTTTTCTCCAGGTCATGCTGGCGTAGTGGGTAATGAACAGAGAGACAGAACGGCTGGATCTGTACTCCTGGGTGGTGAGCTGATACATGACAAGGCAGATGTGGTCAAGGCCCTTTGGGAACAAGCAGTGGAATCAGTAGAGAAACAAGATTATTATGGCCTGGAGATAATGAGGCACCTGGGTGTAACCAGGGGGTCTGGCCGGCTCACTACACTTAGAGGAAAGGCAAGACGGACATATAACCAGATTGTGAACGGTACCATCAGTATTGGAACTCTGCGCTGGCCGCTGAAGATGATGACGGAGCATGCATGGGAATGCCCCGAGTGCTGTGATGTCAATTCCTGACTCAACTCAACTAAATTCTAATATCACCAGTTGCAGTCTGATTGTAATCTGCCTTTTCTCTGGGTGTCGAGTGTTTGGGCAGATCAACTCTCAATGGCACCATTTTCTCCAGAACATTCTCGACTGGACTGGCCTCAGAACAAAGGCTGCTTGAGTGAGAAAGTGTCAACCATTCAGAATGCAAGTCCACAGGAGAAATACGGAACAAAAATGTGTGCCATTAATTGTGTTCTCACAAAAGTGTTGAGTGAAAGCTGCCAGGGTGGGTATGGCTAGATAATGACAAATCTATCTTGTCTGATTTTTTTTTTTAAAGTACTACAGCTCTAAGGTCAACCTAGGCTAAAATGGGTGCCAGGTAAAGTCCTGGGAAGTAAACAAGGCCTGTGTGATAGTGATCACATCACCACTGAGTGCAGATAGGTGTACAAAATATGACTAGCGCTATTTGCCCAATATGCCTAACAGCATGGAGAAGAGTCCTTTACTTACAATGGTTGGTTAGTACCCAAACCCTTGCCTGCAAAGACAGTAGTTTCAATTCAACCCCCTGCAGGGTGTGGGGTAATTTTTCTGAACATGACATCTCTGGGTTCAACACAGCTTCATAAAACTGGTGACCAGACAATGTTACCAGGTGATAAGGAAGAGAACCAACCACCTACCTAAAATATGATGGCCTAGAATATGTGAAGACCTAATATCTATATCTCAGTGTCAGTATCTGCTCTGTAGCCACTTTTATTGAAATTAATTGCACATGAGCATACACAAGTCAATTTGTTACTGACCATGTTGGTTCCAGGGCAGCTGTGATGAGAAAAAACAAACAACAACAACAGACTCACTGCCTTCCTAACAAACATGCCACAAGAGTCAACAAATAGGTATGTTTCCTTCAAAGTCAGACTGCAACTGCCTCAGAGGCAAAGAACCAACAGTCTGCATACCAATGTGCACCTGAATTCAAGTTCTGGATCAAGACCAAACCCAGAAATCGATGAACAACAAGATTTTCACTCTGGAGTGAACAGTAAGAAGTTCTCCGTGTGAGTGATTGTCTTTCAAGACACCATTCTTTATTTTACCTGACTTTAGTGTTCTCATCATACCTGCATAAATGTTTTCATTATTGTTCACACAATATCAGCATTGACTGAAAGCAGCTAATATCAAGGTATGTGTAGAGAGGCAGGCAGTTAAGCACACAGAGTGCTAAGTGTGCAAGAGTAGAGTTGCTAGTATATCAATAAGATATTAATAATTAAATTGCCAGGAGTATTCTGATGAACGGCTGGATAGACATAATGGTAAACAGAGGTTTCTTTCACCATCCAAATAAAAACCTCTTTGTTTTGTGCAGTGATTCCAAACAAATGCTCTGCGGAGCTCTATAGACCCAACATGTACTATCGAGGAGCTTCACGACTGCCCCAGGGAGAAAAAAAAATGGAATGATACTAAAGATTAGGAAACAAAACTGATTTATTTTACTTTGGAAGAACTTTTATGGTTGACCAAGTTTTGACAGCATCATGTGTTTTTGTGGTAGCTGGGATTAAACTGACTATTATAGTTAATTTCAAAGTGTTTAAAATATAATGTCATTGCATGAGTGTTGCACAGCTGTTTAAATATCTCTTTATTTTAAATGCTCTTACTATCGGCCAACTCTTTCTATAACATAACTTCTAAATACCATAACTTGTAATCATAGAGTATGGTAGGTCTATGGGGATCCACCAGAGAAACTGAACTTAAAAAAAGGGCCTGTGAGTCAAAATAGTTGGGAACCACTGGTAAAAAGTACTGTCAAATAATGTCTGCTAATATTTTCCACATTCTTTTTCTTCTTCTTCTGGCTTCTATCCCCCAATACACCAATTGTTCTATCCTTTAAGATCGCATGCTGCTATCCCCATGTCCTCCCCATCTTTTTAACTTCACTTGCTAGCTCCCTTTTTCATTTTATTTTTTGTCTTCCATTATTTCTATGTCCCTGTGGGTTCCAGTGCAAAGATATTCTAGTTATACTGTTCTCAGATTCTCTCAACATGTGCCTTATCCAACACCAGTGTTTTTTCTTCACCTTTTGGTCCCCTGGAACTTGTCTGGCTCTCTCCCAAAGCTGTACATTAGTGATTATATCATATCATTTAATTCCATCTATTCTGCGTAGGCACCACACAATGAATGTTTATAGTTTATTAGTAATTGCATTAGTTGTTCTTCATGTTTCTGCTCCACACAACAGTAATGACTGGACACTAAAATTAAAAATTTTAGTCTAATATTAGTTTTAATTTCTTTTGACTTCCACAAACTTCCTAGTGCTATGAAAGCTCCTCTTGCCTTTAGCATTTGTATTTAAATATTTCCATCAGTTCCTCCCATCTTTATCTTCATTACTGACCAAATGGGTGTACCATTTTCCACATTAGTTAACTCTAATTCATTTTTCATGAAGACAGCATTACAGTAATGAAATCACAACTAGAGAAACAATGTTAGCTTACTTCAAATGAGTTAAGATACACCTCTGCTCTACTATCCTGACTAAAGGTAGCAACTCCAACTCTGGTGCCTTCAGGTCCAATATTGAGTCCATCAATCACGTGATGGACAAATGATTTTATTTTCTGGAAGTTGTCAAACCCAACGCTGCCACTGGAGTCGATCAGGAACACAACATCGGCTTTGTCTTGACAAGCTAATGAAACAATATTCTTTATTATATTTCTGCACTGGAATATTGAACATTTCATATGATTTTATTTTCACAAATGTGAATAAGCACAGGCTAAAGAAACAGCACAATAATTATTACAACAATGTTTGCCCACAGTAAATCTGAATAAAGAAGACATGGCGGTAAACCGTTCTTAAGTAATGTGCAGGGAACGAAAAAATTATTGGTGGAAGCACTTTCCTACACAAGAAAGGAAAAGCAAAAGGGCAGACCCAAACAATATCAAAACTTGAGCTACTTTTTTTTTTTTTTTAATCGAACACCGGCTGTGAATTCCAGTGGAAGGTCCCGGTTAATCGTCCGCTTGGACTTTTGGCTTTCACCTGGACCTGATTTTTGCGTGTACAACCGTTTTTCATTTCCCTGCCTCATGGGCAGCTGTACTCCGACTTCGAAGGAGGACGTCAGGCCTATTTCTAGGGTGACTGTGGCCATTGTTTTGTGTGGGTCAAGACGTTGCCTGATTTGTGTGGTGTCCACTTCTCCGCAGGTATTGCCCCCTGAGCATCCCTTTGGGGCAGCCCTCTGTGGAACAGTTAGCCCTCAAGGGAAGGCAGGGGCAGATCATGGGCACTCCCTGCCATCCAAGGAGGCTTCCATGTATGCAGAGCCGGCACATGGCGCTCTGGTTCTGGGCTCACCCAAGGAATCGTCACGTCCTGCACATGCCTGCTTAACCTCACAACCGTATCAGGCCTCCCGCTCGACAGGGGCTGCGCCCTCTGGAAGTCAGCGGGGAGCAGCCCGTGGGTTTTGGACTTTTGTGACCACACAGATAGGTACATTCTTTTTTTTTTTTCTTCGCACGTTAGATTTCTTTGACGAGCCGTTAGCCCGACAGAATTTTACATCCTGCGTCAGGCATATCGTTATAAGTTTTGTCCCAACACTCGGGCGAGTGGGGTCTTTGGGTGTGGGCATTTGGTCTTTTTCCGTTCCATACAAATTGTGATGGTCAGATTTTGATCCGTATGATACAGTTTTGTCGGACATTTAGGCTTAGCCATCTGATGGATGGTTGATGTTGTGGTGTACCTCAGCGCGGTGACGACGACACTGAGGGTTAACGGAGGATGTACATGTATGGCCAGCCTATGGATGGTTGCAGTTGTGGTGTACCTCAGCGCGGTGACGACAACACTGAGGGTTAACCGAGGATGTGCAGTGAGCAATGATCTCTTTACTCCGCAGTCTTTTAACCAAGGGTTGTAATTTTGGCTGTACGTTTGGCAAACCTGCTCATGTTCCTAATGAGTTTTGATAACTTCTTTCACCCAAGCGTTTGGGGGCGGGCTGATGAGAGTCACAAGGACACATCACCTCTGGGGGCCGCCGAACTCCGAGATCCCCTGACAGCTCTGTTAATGCTCATTTGAGACATTATCCGTGGCGCACGACGAGGACCTGCTACAGGGGTCTTGCGTGAGGTTCCGTACAACCAGGATAGTGAAGGACTGGCGCCCGAGTGACGTACGGAGTATCTCCTTATACACATCATGTTGGACTTAACTTCCCCTCACGCCTGTGACATAAATCACCGCGCCACCCTTGAGCTACTAAATGCTAGGATAATGAAAAATACACAGAAGCTAAAAAGGAAGTTGTAGACAAATAAAGGCAAAAATAAGGAAATATTTAGATGACACAGGACAAGAAGCAGAGACATCAGCAGCAACATTAAACTTCTGAGATTTTAACAGAGCCACACAAAAATTAGTGGGTAAATACAGTCAACCAACTGGAAAAAAAATAGTCAGGGAAAAGGTCTCACCAATGTTACAGAATGAATGGACAGATTGGCTGAATTCTCTGAAGAGCTTCTAAACAGATAAGAACCAAAGGTCCTTTCTAGAAATCCAGCCTTTCAGGTGAAACAGGATATCAGCTGTGAGATACCATGTAAAGCAGACTTTAGGAAAGCTATCAATCTTCTGAAGAAAGGGGAGGCTGCAGGTCTAAATGATATTCAAGCAGAGGTTATTAATGCCAGTAAAAACTTATGTATGGATTGATAATAAATTAGAGAGTAAAAGTCTTGGAGACTGAAGAAATACCAGCAGACTGGAGAGATGGATATCCAATGAAACATCTCAAGAACGTTTATCTGCAGGAGTTTGAAAACTATATGGTGCTGTCAGTTCCTAGAAACATATTATGAAGGATAAATTTAAATAAAATAAAAGATGCTATTGATAAATGGCTAAGGAGTGAACAGGCAGGTTTTCATCTAAACACATCCATACTGGCCAGAAAGCCACACTGCATATTACCAGAGCAAAGCATTGAATTAAATTCACCATTTTATACTCGTTTGTAGACTAAGAAAAAAGCCTTTGACATTACTGATAGGGAAATCTCTCTGAAAAGTGATGAGGCACTTTGGGATCCCGTAGAAAAATAAAATAGTGAAGGCAACACAGAGACAGGACATGTAAAGCTCCTCATGGCAGAAAAAACATACATCTGAAATAAGATAAGGTGTGTAGCAGGGATGATCTTTGCCACCTTTACTATATTTACTGACAACAGACCAATTATAAAGACAGCAGCAGATGTGGAAGCAGCTATCCCGCAGGAATGAAATTCAATGGACCCATACAAAACAGCTTGATGATTAAAATATCTTTACTGATGACATTTATCTCCTATCCCACTGACAAAATCAGAAGCAAGATAGATTAAAATACATGATAAGAGATCATGACAGTTAGGGCTACAATCCATAAGAGAAAGACAAAGGTATTGAAAATAAACCATGTCAACAGTAACCCAGTTTCTCTCAGGGATATCCCATTACAAGAAGTGGAGTCACACACCTACTTATTCAGTAATGTAGAACAAGATGGGAGAACTAAAAGACATATTAAAATACTAATACAAAGAACAAGAACAGTTTTCACAGGACTAGAAAATGTATGAAAGTCAACTGAAATTAGAACGGTCACTAAACTTGAAATATTTAACTCTGATATCAAATCAGTACTCCTGTATGGATTTTCTAATCTCAATGTCAGACTAGGACATTAACAAAAGAACACGAGAGAAGACTAACCACCTGTGAAATGAGATGTTTGAGAATGGCTGCTAATAAAACCAGAAGAGATCGAGTGAGAAACGATGTGATTACAAGAACTATTGGAACCATACCCATCGTTAAATTTATTGAGAAGCAAAGAATGAAATGGTTTGGTCACCTAATGAGAATGGAACCAACGATGCCAGCATCAAGAGCATACAACATGAAAATCGAAACACCAAGAGGCAGGGGAAGACCAAGAAGAAGATGGATTGAAGGAGTCACAGACAACTTGAGACTTCATAACATCACGGCATATGAAGCGACTGAGCGCGCCCTGGCTCGGTTGCCGATCATCTGATAGACTGCGACCCCTAGCGGCACAAGCAGATTTTGACAAAAGAAAGACTCCTGTATGGAGCTGGCACACTGAGAGCAACGTAAAATATTCTTTGTATCAATAAAATACAAACATTCATACAGAATAGAGTGAATGAAATGGAATGATAGAATCCCTATGTGGAGCTTTATAAGAGAACCAAACAAATTCCAGTGAATGAAGAGGTAAAGAAAAGACACACATTAGATAGCACATGCTGGGAAAACCCAATAATAAAATTAGAAGGGCTTTACACTTGAACCTACAGGGGCATAGGAAAAACAGACAGACCAAACACAAACAACACATGCAGAGGGGAACCAGAGAGTGCAGCTGAAAAAATTATAGGAAGGCCACTGGATGAGCTGAATGTGGTGGCAAAAGACATAATGACATGGAATGAGTTTGTTGAGCACCTATGCTTCATTATGAGGATAAATGGTAAACAACAAAGAAGAAGAAGAAAAAGAAGAAATAGAAGAAAAAGAAGAAGAAAAAAAAGAAGAAGAAAAAGAAGAAGAAGAAAAAGAAGAAGAAGAAAAAGAAGAAGAAGAAAAACAAGAAGAAATCAGAATGAGAGAATAACTCACTTCTGCTACAGTCCTTGCCAGCAAAGCCTGGTGGACAACGACAAACAAAATTTCTCCCACCATTCTCACATGTGCCTCCGTTCTGGCAAGGGTTACTTGTGCACTGTGCTGTTTCTGTTTTGAAAGAAAATGAAACAAGATAATAATATAAATGAAGTTAGATATATTAAAATATCACAGGAAGCAGTAATATAACAGTGGCTGGCCGACATACTGCCCACCCTGGTAGTTAAGTTTTAAACCAATATCAATTAATCAGGAGCTGTCTGCACAATGAAGGCTGGCTGTAATGGGTAGCAGTCTTAGGTTAGCATAAATATTTTTTCATCCAAACTCAGTTTTCGATTCCTGGGTATTTGCATTACCACGATTTTACTGAAGTAGTTTTAGTAATTGTACAAACCTTCACAGATGAATTTTTCAAAGTAGGCAAAACTGGCAGCTGATCTGTCAAGTTCCTCTGCTGCACTGACTAAGAGAAGTGTCTGATTGGCTGGGGGAGAGACGGACTCTTCCAGGTACCTTCTATCATTGTTCGATAGATTGACACCTGTCAGTGAATACATTAATAAAGATTTTAAAAAATTAATAATTGAATTTATAATTGTGATCTCCAACTGTTTACATCATTATGGAAATATATTTATCTAATGGTTGAATCTAACAATACTATCTAATCTGCTCCAATTCATCTAGAGGAGTTAACATCTAACATGATTTTATAAAATATTTTTGTTATGGCCCTTGCCATTCACAAATTTTTTTGGGCTAGTATTTTTTTTTCATTGGTCTCTGACCTGTCAGAGATTCTACTGGCCAGACACATATGTGATTTCTGTCAGAGACACTTCTGTTAAGTGACTGTGTGTATTCTTGTTCATGTTTGCTGTATTATGTATTCATGCAATGAGCTGATGAAGGATATTTGGCCACAGCGTTCTCTTGTCATTTGTTTGTGTGCTAATGTGAAACTGACTGGTTTTACTTTTGTCTTTGGTTTGATATGTATTTATGACAGTGTTTACATCCTGTACTGTTCTGCTACAGCTGTTTTATAACTCATTTGACACATCCATATGTACTGAATCACTGAAATATCATTTACTCATTTATTGTGTACTCATCTATGATAACAGTATCATGTACTGCTCTGCAAGAGATACTATGCATTTACAATACATCCCCTTGTGAGATTAAATTTTTGTTATTCTGAAGCCCTACCCTGGCTCTTGCCAGGGGCCGCAATATAGCCCGGCCATAAATATGGTCTAACGGAACTCTCCACAGTGATCCTCATCCACATGGTGGCACTTCGTGTCATCGGGTGTTTATCGCTTGTGCGATGTCCAGGTGGGATACAGAAAGTCAGTCAGTCAGTGTGCACTTACAAATCAGAAAACTATGTACTGATGCACCAGAAATATCATGTACTTATATATGAGAGACACGTTGTACTGAACTACTAAAGATACCATATACTTATATAAGAGAGACACTAAGTACTGAACTAATAAAGATACCATGTACTTATATACGAGAGACACGTTGTAATGAAATACTAAAGATACCATATACTTATATACGAGAGACACTAAGTACTGAACTTCTAAAGATACCATATACTTATATACGAGAGACACTAAGTACTGAACTACTAAAGATACCATATACTTATATACGAGAGACACTAAGTACTGAACTACTAAAGATACCATATACTTATCCACGAGAGACACTAAGTACTGAACTTCTAAAGATACCATATACTTATATACGAGAGACACTAAGTACTGAACTACTAAAGATACCATGTACTTATATACGAGAGACGCTAAGTACTGAACTACTAAAGATACCATGTACTTATATAAGAGAGACACTAAGTACTGAACTACTAAAGATACCATATAGTTATATACGAGTGACACTAAGTACTGAACTACTTACTAAAGATACCAAATACTTATATACAAGAGACACTAAGTACTGAACTACTAAAGATGCCATGTACTTATATACGAGAGACATGTTGTACTGAAATACTAAAGATACCATGTACTTATATACGAGAGACACTAAGTACTGAACTACTAAAGATACCATGTACTTATATACGAGATACAATAAGTACTGAACTACTAAAGATACCATGTACTTATACATGAGAGACACTAAGTACTGAACTACTAAAGATACCATATAGTTATATACGAGAGACACTAAGTACTGAACTACTTAATAAAGATACCAAATACTTATATACAAGAGACACTAAGTACTGAACTACTAAAGATACCATGTACTTATATACGAGCGACACTCAGTACTGAACTACTAAAGATACCATGTACTTATATACGAGAGACACTAAGTACTGAACTTCTAAAGATACCATGTACTTATATATGAGAGACACTAAGTACTGAACTACTAAAGATACCAAATACTTATATACGAGAGACACTAAGTACTGAACTACTAAAGATACCATATACTTATATACGAGAGACACTAAGTACTGAACTACTAAAGATACCATATACTTATATTCGAGAGACACTAAGTACTGAACTACTAAAGTTACCTAATTCTTATATACGAGAGACACTAAGTACTGAACTTCTAAAGATACCATGTAGATATATATGAGAGACATGATATACAGAATTACTAAAGATACCATGTACTTATATATAAAAGACACTATGTACTGAAGTACCAAAGATATCTTGTGCCAATCAAATTTTTACCTGTTGTCAACTTTCTAAATTTCTAGATCAGGGCTGTCTAAGTTTTCTCAGGGGCCAAAATGTTAAAAATGGGGATCATCATGGGTCAAAGACCTGGGTCTCAGCGTAGAAAGATTAATGATACAACTCGTAATGATCTGCAGGCCAACTGATGGGCTTCTGTGGGTCAGATTCAGCCAGCCAGTTGGAAAACCATGTTCTAGCTGATAGTGCTCTATTGTGTTATAAAGAGGCATGGGAGTCACAGCAAATAAGGTCAGGGATCAAGTCCGCCCCTTTCTAGCAAAAAGCCTAGGCAGTACTGTAGACACTACGTGCTGCTCATGTTGCATAGCCCCTCTTTCTTTCTGTTTTGTTTGCTTCAAGGTTTAGTTTGGTTTATTCAACAGATCAAGATCATGGCACGCGGGTATAACCCATAAGTGCAGTGTTATACTTCTAACTGAAGCCTGAGTTTGAAGCAGCTCAGCGCAGTGCATGAACTCCATTGCAGCAGCGAGGATCCTGAAATACTTTGGGTTGATTTTTAACTCAAAATTTAGCCTGGCCAGCGCCGTTAGGTTACTCTTTTTAATTTCCAACAGCCAAGGAATATCTTACATGCGCAACACAGTATCATTTTTCATTACCCAGAGACCATGAAAATTACTGAAAGTCCACGTGAAAAAAATCCCAACCTTCAGCAGGACTTGCACCTGGGACTCCAAAATTAGAGGCCGATGCCATGCCTCGAGACCATGCAGCCTCTTTGCTTCAAGGAAAAGGTAGCAGCAATACATTTGGAACAAAGCATGTTACAGAAGCTGACAGATCCCCCCCCCCCCCCCCCAAAAGAAGTGCTATGTCTCTTTGCCTGATATAGCTTCCTGCTAGATATAGCTTCCTGCCTGATATAGCTTCCTGCCTGATATAGCTTCCTGCTAGATATAGCTTCCTGCCTGATATAGCTTCCTGCTAGATATAGCTTCCTGCCTGATATAGCTTCCTGCCTGATATAGCTTCCTGCCAGATAAAGCTTCCTGCCTGATATAGCTTCCTGCCTGATATAGCTTCCTGCCTGATATAGCTTCCTGCTAGATATAGCTTCCTGCCTGATATAGCTTCCTGCTAGATATAGCTTCCTGCTAGATATAGCTTCCTGCTAGATATAGCTTCCTGCTAGATATAGCTTCCTGCTAGATATAGCTTCCTGCTAGATATAGCTTCCTGTTAGATATAGCTTCCTGCCTGATATAGCTTCCTGCCTGATATAGATTCCTGCTAGATATAGCTTCCTGCCTGATATAGCTTCCTGCCTGATATAGCTTCCTGCTAGATATAGCTTCCTGCTAGATATAGCTTCCTGCTAGATATAGCTTCCTGCTAGATATAGCTTCCTGCCTGATATAGCTTCCTGCCTGATATAGCTTCCTGCTAGATATAGCTTCCTGCTAGATATAGCTTCCTGCTAGATATAGCTTCCTGCTAGATATAGCTACCTGCTAGATTTAGCTTCCTGCTAGATATAGCTTCCTGACTGATATAGATTCCTGCTAGATATAGCTTCCTGCCTGATATAGCTTCCTGCTAGATATAGCTTCCTGCTAGATATAGCTTCCTGCTAGATATAGCTTCCTGCCTGATATAGCTTCCTGCCTGATATAGCTTCCTGCTAGATATAGCTTCCTGCCTGATATAGCTTCCTGCCTGATATAGATTCCTGCTAGATATAGCTTCCTGCCTGATATAGCTTCCTGCCTGATATAGCTTTCTGCTAGATATAGCTTCCTGCCTGATATAGCTTCCTGCTAGATATAGCTTCCTGCTAGATATAGCTTCCTGCTAGATATAGCTTCCTGCTAGATATAGCTTCCTGCTAGATATAGCTTCCTGCCTGATATAGCTTCCTGCTAGATATAGCTTCCTGCCTGATATAGCTTCCTGCTAGATAAGGTGCCAACCAAAGCTAACGGTCTGGTCTGCCATTAGGTTTTTAGGCCACATTTACTCTTCCTAGAATAAAGTTAGCATCCTCCCAAATGTGCTTCTCCTCACAAAATCATTGGCACAATGTGGAATGTCTGGTTTCATGAATGCTGACCAACATTCAATGTTAACTGTGAGCAGGCAGGACCGTTCAACAGTAGCTCAGTCACATCTGACTAAAACCTGACCTGTACTATATGCTGATCTATCAGAGATACCTTGTATTTCACTGTGATGCACCCAAACCAAGGCACATACCTGCTATAAAAAAAATATGGTGTACTCATTAAATAACCCTAAGTAAATTTTTGAAGATCATGTCACTCCGTACACAAAACAGCTGATAGTCAATGTCTCAGTAAGGTAGATATTAAGTAATTAATGAAGATCATGTCACTCAATATACACACACAAAATCTGATAATAAATGCCTACTAAGGTAGATAGTAAGTAATTAATAAAGATCATGTCACTCCTTACACAAAAGAGCTGATAGTCCATGCCTGAGTAAAGTAGATATTAAGCAAACGATGAGAAATCCATCTAGATAATAATGAGGACTCTTATCCTCGAAAATAAAACATTCATTAGGGAAAAAATATGGGCTTTTTAACTGAAGATCTGTAGAAAGATTATCAGACCATAGACCATGAAGAAAAGAAAAACTAAATCCTAAAAGATCTGAACATTTGAATAAAGAAGAAGACTGGATGATAAAAAGCATCTTGTCCTTGAAACTGAAAGCTATATCATGTGCCATGTCGGATTGAACAGAATAGTGGCAGAAAACATGGTGCCAGGAAAGAGGGCCAGGTACATGAGGGAGATTTGAAGAGAGACCAGGTTCCTTCCAGGCAGGCTGTGATAACAGCAATGTTCTGCAAAGGGTCTGTCACATGAAGATGATAAACATCAAAAAATATACTTGCATTTGAAATGAGTACTCACCGACACCAATGACTCTGGTTCCCTTCGATTTGAGATCATTAATGGCATGTACCGTCTCCAGACTTCCAATACTCCTTGTGACAACCACAAGATAGTTGGGCACCTCACTTCTGTCTCCATATCCAGTAAAAACATTGTTGTCCACAAACCGGATGGCACCTTCCAAGTTGGGATCACTGCTGAGTCGCCTGTAGACGTCACAAATAATCTCTACTCATCCTGGCAGTTTTTTTTTTTAAATTAAGATCTCAGTATAAAACAAACATACTACAGAAAAACTATAGAATACCATGGACTAAAAAGAAGATTAAAAATACTGACATCCTACATGATGTAAGTATCGAGGAAAACTGGCTCATAAACAGATGCCTGTTTCGAGAGCTGAAGTATTTTAGCCATGTTAAATGACATGGCAGCCTGGAGAGAACGGTGATGGAGGATGGTTTCCAGAAAACTAGGCACAGTCAGACCTCTCTGAAGGTGGATACAAATCTCTGAAGATGCACTGGCTCTGAAAGCACACAGGGCTGGAGAACTGGCTAGAGTTAGCGACTTAGAGGTGTGCCGTGACGAGAGTGAGATGCCGTAAAGAATCTGCTGAGTGATGAAGATGATGACAAAGATATAAAACAACAGGAGCCATGATGGCGGAGACGTTCACCTGCTGGCCTAAAGGTCTCTCTGATTGATGATGATGATGACAAAGATATTAGAAAAAAAGGAACCATGATGGCGGAGACATTCACCTGCTGACCTAAAGGTCTCTCTGATTGATGATGATGATGACACAGATATAAAACAACAGGAACAATGATGGCATAGTGGCTAGACGTTCACTTGCTGACCCAAAGGTCTTAGGTTTTAAACTGAATTGTGGCAGATGTTTTTTTCAAGACATGAATTTGGCTCTGTGGTCAACACAGCCTAGAATGAGTGCCAAAGTAAAAGTCTAGCATTATATGCCCAATACACAACTGGTGTGAAAAACTGACTTTTATTTCCAGAACTTGCATTTTGCATGCACATTCATTTTACAGATCTGGCTTATTTGAATGCTGGCCGTAGGTTCCTGGCTTCTCAGACAAATGCACCCAGACTCTGAATTCAACACCACTAATTAGTTGAAGTTTATTACATGCTTTGGAAATGAATGAACAAATGAATAAACAAACTTTATTTTCAAATAGTCACAAATTGGGCACACAGGCATGGCTTACAATCGGCCCTCCCAAACCCATCTTTCACACAGTAGTTGTATTTAATCAGTAAAGCCTATTATACTCATTTAATAAATATGCATATTATGAATACCAAGAAAAAAACATGGGTGGTAAAACAATCCCGCGGGGAAGGAGGGGGGTGGGTGGGGGGTGCAGTGAGTCTAATTCCTTTCCCACCCCACCCCAGATGGTGCCAGATAATTCACATCAGGAGGCTCCTCATTATCAAAGAAGACCAAACCAAGATTACCTATCCTACTGTCTAACATGCCAGTTTGTATCTTACCTAAGAGCTCCAACAGCTGCCCGGACATTCTCTTTGCTCTCACCATCAATCAACGACAGTTTCACTCGTGGAGAAGCACCATACTCTACTACTCCAATTCTCAGATTACCAGCTCTGACTGACATTCTTCTAATCACATCTCGAAGAAATCTTTTGATGGCTCTGAATTCTGGGCCACTGTTGTAGCGTGAGGCATCCACCACAAACACCACATCAGCATTACTGTGGCATGCTGTCAAAATTAATTGTTACTGTTAGTTACCAAATTTCATCAAACACAACAGCATATACTTTTTAAATTATTATTATAAATATAATCTCAACGTGTAGGTTCCGGGGCCCCACGATGGGGAAAAAAAAGAATAGACCTATCGTCTGCCCCCCTCCCCTCCAAAGCATGTTTTTAAGAGTCAATTAATTTATAGCTTTTCTCGATGTGGGAGTACATCTGCCTGAGCGGCATGGAATAAGCAAATGCACACAAAAAAGACCGTAAAGTGGATGTAGATGCATAAACTGAAGCCTCGGCACAAAGTCCAAGTGGATGACAACCCAGACTTTTCACTGAAGCTTACAGCCGGTGAACAAAGAAAAAGAAGAAGAATATAAAATCATAATTTGAAAAGTACAATACATTTATCTATGCAGTCTTTCTCTTCTCCCAATTCCCTTTGATTTAATTTCACTATATTTGTTTACTTTTTTCTATGATTTTTTGTGTGTGTGCATGTTTTATCTTCTGCATATTAATATTTGTCCCCACACTTCTCCTGTCTCTTGTCCTTATCTAAACTTCACCATGGAGGCCCCATCTATTGTTTATTATGGATGATGCAAATATAACTGCATGAATTCCACACAATTTTGCAGCAAATATGAAAGGGTGCCACAGCCACATTGAAAATGCATAGATTAAATATTTTCCTGATCTTCAATTTCACATCAATGCACATGTTCTTGGATACCACAAAATATACGTTAAGTAAATGATCTTTTTACATCAATGGCACATTATTGCAGCAGTGTCTGGCCAAATGGTTACAAATACTGGGCTCTCATGTGGGAGACCCAGATTTGAATCCTCAGTAAGGATATGGATTTTTTTTATGTTGCTGGTAAAAATAAAATCATAACCTGCTCAGGTTGAGCTCCAGCACTAACGATAAGGCCCTAAATTCTTAATATCAAAGGTCAAACCCCCACACCACCAGAAGATGGGGAGATGGGACAATAGTGGTAAACACAGGCTGTAATTGTGTTTTTGTGTGAAGCTCATCAGCGGTATATGGTGCTAGACTTACATTTGGTAGATCAATCAGCATCAGGTGGGTGATATAGCCAATAGCATGCCATCCGTCTTTACTGCCAGGGACATTCCTTTGTACCTGTTTTAGACTGGGCCAACAACTGAAGCCAAAGTTAATCTGTTTTGTTTTGTTTTAAAATCTGCCACAATGTGGATTTGAACCCACAATCTTTGTGCCACTACACTACATTGGATTTCATTGAAGATTGATAATAAATGTAACAGTAATGTGTGTTCGTTAAGTGGCATTCCTGTGTGTGCTCCAGGGCCCTTATTGTGTGGAGAAAGGTGGGGTGGCAGTCCCACTGCCTCCTCCCCTCTCTTCCCAACAAGCGTGTGGTCAATTCAAAGAAATTAAGTTGTTTCTTTGATGACACTGCATTGGCCTTAGAAGCAAAAAACCAACAGTCTACAGATGACCTAGATCTGTACAATGGATGTGCATGCGAAACTCAAGTTCTGCAACAAGACTGATCTGAAAGTGGATGAATAAAAATAATTTGCGGTTATGTTTTTATATGCCTTATATCTTCACTTACTTTTTGTGTTTTTTTTCTGGGGAGTTTTTCCATATTAATCTCATAACCTGATTCCTCTTTAACTCTTCATGTTAAAAGATGAGTTAATCAGATGAAGGCAATAAAGAAAACCCAGAGAATATGTTGGCTAGTAACTGACCTCGCTCGCATGTGTCACCACTGTAACCTTCAGCACACACACATGCAAACCCACGTTGCACATTGACACACTGTCCACCATTCTGACACGGGTTTACTGTACAGTGGTTGCTTGCTGAAAAATGCAAAGTACAGAAATTAATACTCATAGTTTACAATTAAAATATAAAATATGCAAACTGGTATTCACAGTAAATAATTCAATTATAAAGTACATAAAATGGTAATTAACTCTTTTATTCCCAAGCAGTCATTACTCTAACTCATACTTCCCAAAATTGTTTAGCTTAAAAACAATAACTAATTTGACCCTACTTCAGCACAGACACTATGAGACATCTATCATGTAGAAGGTCTTTTGCAGACTGTCGCTCTCATTATAGTATGAAAGAAACTTCATCTCTCGCCAGCTCTCCTGCCTCGAGTAATTTCATATTCAAGGAGTCTCTTATATCGGGCCCACCATGCCTCAACTGATAACACCAGTTGTGTTTTGGTTTATTATTCTTCCTTGGCTACCTGTATAATGTTCATGTCTGGTGACACTTTTGGCTTGAAGTTCTTGAAGTCATTAAAATGTTTCCAACTCAACTATCATCTCCTGAACCGTCTTCTCATCCAGCCTCATTGAGAGTAATAAGAATTTTATCCTGGTCCAATGCTTTTCCTGTACCTACGTGACCCTGCCAGCAAGCCAATTGTTTATTTTTTCTTACCCCAGAGTGCCTTGGCACAATGATTTAACTGTTACCATCAGACGTGATTTCCTCAGCGACTCTTAACCATTTTCTTCAGTCCATCCTTCCTGATCTTATTAAAGATGCTCATGGAATCACTCAGAAGGCACACATGTCACAAATTGTGTCTTGAGCCACATCATTAGTTTTTGTTACAGATTATCACCTCCATTGTAAAGTATACCAAACATAAACAATTATACTGAGTAAATGCAGATGTAAATAATTTAATAATGGGCATTTAGCAGGTTAGAAGCAATAATGCAGATGCTACAAATATGGTTTTTTTGTTCAACTCTTTGGGTACCAAGACACTAACCATGAGCTGATTTAAAAGTATAATTATTGTTACTGTCCTCTGGTATTGAAAGAGTTTAGAGATGAATGATAAGAGCACCATAGGCAGGTTTCTGAATGTAATGAAGATGTGCTAAAAGGAAATCAACCTACAAAGAGAATTTGACAGTGGGTATGTGGACAGAGAGAGAGGGAGAGAGAGAGAGAGAGAGAGAGAGAGAGAGAGAGAGAGAGAGAGAGAGAGAGAGAGAGAGAGAGAGAGAGAGAGAGAGAGAGAGAGAGAGATAGTGAGATCGATGTGTGTGCATGTGTGTGAGCTTTGTGTGATGTGTGTATAGATGATAGGTAAATTAATGGATATATAAAAGACATCTAGACAGTCAGCAACACAAATAAACAGACATAATTAGACAATCATATATTCTTTAAGAATAAAGCTAGAGAAGAAAGGAAGCAATCACCTCACCAACTAATATCATGATCTAGTATACATTTACTGGTAAATTATTTCAGAAAGTAGCAATGAATCAAATGGTTTCGTCATCTGTTCAGAATGGAACAAACTTAGCTGTTAAAGCATAATGCATGAGAAAAGCAGGCTACAATCAAGAGGCCAACCACAAAAGAATGGAAGGAGGTAGTAAAAAAAAAAACTACATAAATGAAATATAAAATTAACACAAGCTACACAACTATCTAAAAACTCTCTGTGATACTTTACAGTATAAGCAGCAGGACAAAAGAAGAACACCTATCCTTACAGATGCTATCAATACCCCTTGCCATAGAGCCATCTTTTCTATTATCACAACAATCAATAGTCCACACTCACAGTCATGTACCGACTCCAGAACCTGGTCACTCATGGCAATGAAGGTTTCTTCATTCTCAATCTCAATCAGAGGAATGCCTTGAGTCTCTGCTATGTATTCTATCTCAGACCGGTCCCGGACAGCAACAGCCAGTGGCACTACATGTACACCAGCATCAATTGTCAGCAACACTTCAGAAGCTGTGATATCTCGATTGATTTCCACTGATCCATCAGTCAGCAGGAATGCAATATTATGAGCATTTACTCTGCAAATATAGAAGAAATCAAAGCATGAACTAAGGGTACAAGCCATTTTAATGCTTTCAGCCCTAAACAAAGCCTGCTGTTTTTATGAATCCTGGCCATCACCTGCATGCTGATAGACTGGCTGCTGCTACTCCTTTTGGTGGTGAGCTACTATTTGCTAAGGCAAACGTGTGAAGCTTTTTTGGGATAAAGTGGACAGTGCAACAAAACAGAAAGTGTACCCATACCCTGAAAGACTAATTCCCTCCTCCCCCCCCCCCCCCCCCCCAAAGGACTGAGGGAAAAAAGGGCATTGCTCAGAAGTTCTGGAAGATGTTCAAAACTAAGGAGGAAACAGACATATTTTCATCAGGTTGTAGCTGGTACTGTTAGCATTATTGCTTGCCAAGCCTTTAAGAATAGTGAGCTCTTATGCTATAGACCTAGGTTTAAATCCTATGTAGAAAAATGGATTTCTATTCTGCTGGGGGATGGGGGGGGGGGGGGGGGGTGTGAGGGGAGAATAAAATCCTAACCAGCAGTCTTTGGCAATAATACTAGCTCCGCTGCCCTAAATCGGCAGGATCAAGAATCTCCCTGCCCTACTACATCCCACCTTCCACAAAAGTAGTAGTTTTAAATTTTTTTTTAATTGTATGTGTGTGAGTGTGTTTATTTAGAATGAGTTAAATATGAAAGTATTTTTACCTGTCTCCGTTTCTACGACTGAACATCTGTGTACGGACTACTCTCAGAGCTTCAGCCATGTTTGATCTCCCTGGGGTGTAGCTGATATCCTGGATAACTCTCAAGACAGCCGCTTCTGAGGTCTGGGTGCCGAGATTCAGCTGGACCATTGCTGCAGAGCTGTACTTGATGATGCCTATGTTGATGCTGCAGGACTGGATGTTCATCTCTCTGACCAACATTTGGGCGTAGGATTTGATAGCATCAAAGTTGGAGGCACCAACAGAAGACGATGAGTCAAGTATCAGCACAACATCAGCTGGTGGACCGCATACTGCAAAGTGAAGAAGAAAAACAGCTACCAGGTGTCCCTTAAGTGTCCATGATTAGAGAAGTAGAGGGAAACCATGCAAAACATGGAATGACGGCATCAGTAACATCTTTAAAGAAATTAAGGTCAATTTATACAATGCACTTTACATCCCCCCCCAACACACACACACACATGCACTCACCAACTCACACCCGCCTGCCTGCGCCCGAGTGCATGCACACACACGCACACACAAACACACACAAAAACACACAAACACACACTATAATGAGGTAACATGATTAGCTGAACAAGCATGCAAACAGATTTTGAAGAGAAGTAAACTTGATAACTGAACGCAATCTGGCAAATCAGATAAGCAAAAGCAGAGAAAAGATAATGGTATCTTCTTCTAGTTCTGTATTCACACTTAGAATGGCGGTAGGCATGTTGTGTTGTTTGTTTACAGCTAGGCTACAGTATCTGCACCTTTGGGTCAACACATGTGATTTCCACAAAACCTTGATTAGTCGCCTTTTAAGCCCCCCCCCCCCCCCACCCCCCTCATACCCCCACAGGTGACACCCGAACCCACAAGGGAGAGATAAACACAAATACCTGGCTGGACTTTTCAAATTGCAGAGCTGATAAGTTTGTTTGTTTGTTTGTTTTAGTATCCAGAAGCCATGAGTTGTTAACCCTTAGGCTCGGTATTATGGATATCACAACCTTTCGGCCTTGATTTCATTGTAAACACCGTAAATCTGGGAGAAAATGTGGCTTTCCTGCTTACCCCCGGGATTAAACCCGGACCACAAGGAGTTCGTCACCCGGTCTCCGAGCAATCCGGTTTAGCCAACTACGCTAGAGAGCCGAGCAGCTGATGAGTTAAGAGCACATAATTCTTCTAAGAGAGTGGTGATCATGTGAGGAAGCATATAATAGTTATGCACACAGAAAAATAGGATGAAGTGATGTAGACTAAATGACACAGTCTGACTTAAAATAACAAAGAACAGGGTACATTCTTGCTTCATATTTCAGACACATACTCATGCATCTCTCCAGCCTAAATGTCAGTGTAGCGTACTTGAGCATGCCATTTCATTAGGTTCATTTCTAAAACAAATGAATTAACTAACAAACAACCTTGAGTTTTAAGGGTTCACCAATTGGGACACAGGCCCATCTTACGCTTGGCCTTTTCAAACATTCTTCTTATCTGCTGTTGGATTTTATCTTTAAAGCATCTTATGTTTATATTGTTGCTTTTGTTGTAATCGATCCAGGGGCACATGAGCTTTCATCCTTTGGCCCAATGACATGTAGTGAAATTACATATATACATACTTACTTATACATACAAAACACTCACAAATTAAAAAATAGACATACATATACAAAAACTTGCACATTCATAAGTTCAATACATAGACTCATATATACACATATATACACTCATATGTACACAAAATTGCATGCATTTCCACACAAAAACACACACACACATAAATGCACATAGTATGCACTCAAAAAAGCCTACATTAACACACACACACACATACATATTCTCACACACATGCACTCTCATATACACCCATACACACTGTCATGTAACAAGCTCTGTAAACTATGTGTGGGTTTCTCTCAAAGATTTTGTCAACACAACATCCTTATGGTGAAAAGCTTTGTTTTTTATATTCTTTGGTTGAGCAAGGAATTCAAGATCTATTTATTTTGCTTTGACATCCAGAACATCAGTGATTGGTTCACTGAAGTCTCAAGCTGTAGTTTTCTGTCTTGGAAATGTAAAAACAGAAGATGGCAGCAGTGAAACAAATCAAAGGAAGCATAGGGATGGCTAAAACGAGATTCAGTAAGTTGTAAAATTGAAAAGTAATAACATGTGACGGCAGAAGTGAAACAGAAGTCAAGAAAAGAATAAGTACGGCCAAAAACATTTTCAACAACATGCAGAAGTTACTGACATCAAGAGAAATAAGCAATACATTAAAAATGAGAATTGTCAAATGTTATGTATTCTCAATCTTACTGTATGGCACAGAGACATGGACAATGAACCAACAACTGGAAAATCGTATCAATTTTTTGGAGATGTGGATATACAGAAGATTAGGTCGTATTTCATGGAAACAAAAGCTATCAAAGACAGAAGTACTGAGGAAATTGGGAATGAAATGTGAGTTGCTAGGTGAAATAAAGAAGAGACAAGTGAAATATTTTAGTCACATTAAAAGACATAACAGTATTGTAAAGATCATCCTAGAGGGAAAGGTTCAAGGTAGGTGAGCAAGAGGCAGACAGTGTTACAAGTGGGAGGATAACATCAAGAGATGGACGAACAGCAGTATAGTGAGTGTACATCAAGGGCAAGAGACAGGGCTTGTTGGAGATCCATTGCAGCCTTCATTGTTGAGACGGCACCTGATTAATTGAGAGAGACAAACAGCACACTAAAAATTAGAATCATCACATGTTATGTTTTCTTAGTCCTGCTGTATGGTACAAAAACTTGGACAATTAACAGGCAACTAGAAAATTAAACTGAGTCTCTGGAAATGTGTTATTTCATGGAAACAAAAACATTCAAATACAAAGGTTCTAGAGATATTGTGAATAAAGAGATTTACTGAAATAAAAAAGTAAAATAGAGACAACTGAAATATATATATTTAAAAGACATAACATAACATAACACAGCCCTTGACCCATTAGGGTTGTGAAGGTGTATTGATGGAAGTACTAGCACATAAAACCCGCCATCTTTGTCTTTCGCTTGGTGAATAAGTGTATGATAACTTAGTCCTGTCCATTTCTTGATGCTATCATTCCAGGTTCTTCTTTGCCCTCCTCTTCTTCGACCACCTCCCAGTGTTCCTTGAAGTACAGTGTTTGCAGCTGAATCATGTCTCACCACGGGCAGAAACCAAGCTAGCTTGCGATGTTTCACCACTACCAAGAGAGGCTCCTGATGTTCCACAAATTTGTATATTTTGTCTATGACATATTTATTAGTTTTATGTTCTAAATAACTAATTTGTAAAATGCATATGTAATGGTGGTATCAAAGAAACAAATTATTCCTAAATGTGTAATAAAAGTCAATGGTGTTATTTTAAGACAAGTACAGAAATTTAAGTATCTGGGCACATGGATAACATCAGATGGAAGATGCATAACTGAAATAAGAAACAGAATTGGACAGGCAAAAACTGCATTTTATAAAATGAAAAACATCTTGTGCAATATATCCTTGTCATTGAGAGTTAGAAAAAGAATTCTTGCTTGCTACATACATCCAGTTTTAACATATGGATGTGAATCCTGGACAATCGGTAGGCAGGCCAAACAATTTTTGGAGGCCTCAGAGAAGTGGTTTTACAGAAGAATGCTTAGAATACCTTGGACAGCCAAAAAGAGCAACCAAGAGGTTTTAAAAGAGGCGGGAGACCGAAGACAACTTATCACTGACATCAGAAGGAGACAGTCATCATTTTTCGGCCATGTTATGAGAAGAGGGAAAATAGAACATGTTGTGACCACTGGAAAGATCTGTGGAAGGAGGGATAGAGGAAGACAACGAGAGAAGATGCTTGACAGTCTTGTTGCATGGCATGGAGGTGTGTCGGCACACGAACTGATACATGCTGCAGGAGATCGCGGATTATGGAGGGGCATGATCGCCCACGCCACTCGGCAAGGCACCTGATGATGATGATGATATGTAGCATTTACATTTGAAAGTCTGAATCCTCGGGTGCTGATTTTGCTCTTCCACATCGTATTCAGCTTCGACATCGTGGCTGTTGACATATTAAGTCTTGTCTGGATCACAAAGACACAACATTCTTTTCAAAACCATACTGGAGGGAAATGTCTAAGGCAGGAGAGGAAGACACAGACAACAATACAAGTGGGAAGGCAACATTAAGAGGTGGACAACCATAAATATGCGAGAGTGTACAACCAAGACAAGAGATAGAGTTTGTTTAGGATCCAATGCAGCCACCTTCGCTTTGGAGATGGCACCTCACTGGTTGATTAATTTAGTATGAAGCCAGTATCTAGTAGTAGACCCAGAACCCACTGCCCTTTCTTAATTATATAGGCAACTTACACTTTTCACAGTTTTCTCCATAGAACCCACTCAAACAAATGCACATGTATGATCGAAGGCTGTCAACACAGAGACCACTATTCTGGCATGGGTTCCGGTCACACAGGTTGGCGTCTGCAAATAATAAACACTCAATTTAGGTTATCTTTCTTGACTGATACTGTAATTTATCATTTTGTTAAAAAAGTGTCATGTTAATTGGTTGAAAATGGTAAACTTCATAAGACACACTGATATAGATTTTTATTACAACAAAAGCATTTTACTATTTACAATAAATACTTTACTATTTATAGATCTAAACTAGAATGCACAAATAACTTATACACAAGCCTTAATCTCCAGTCAGGATACTGTTGGGGTGACACTTGGATGATGAATGTAACAAGATACAGTGAGATATGTCTGGCAATACATCATGCAATCTATTGTTTGCACCTTCTTTGTTCAAAGTCTAATCATTGCCCAAGGCTGCTTGAATATAAGAGTCAATCTGCAAATAATTTAAAGCTATTTAGGTCTTAGAGTTAATCTCCAATTAATTTTCAATTGCTCAAACAAACTAAGAATTAAAAGTTAAAGATTCAACTGACCTGTACAAAGAGGTGCCACAATGAAATGTGACAATGTATGCAGGTCATCAAAATCAGTCACCTCAATGATATTGTCTTGCACAGGAGGGGATGTCAGACCTTGCAGCTCACTGTTGTCCTGAATACCTATGGCCACAGTCACAATTGTGGCTCCAGTGGACTTGACTAGTCTTGCCTCAGGGATAGTTTCATGGTTGTTGATGTTTGATTGGCCGTCCGTGACAACCACAAGAAGATTTGGAACATCTGTGATAAGAATAAGGCTATATTTTCTGAACCTGTGTTGTTAATGTGTGAGGCATGGACAATGAGCAGGCAAGCTGAAATACATTTTACTCACAGGTGAAATTCTGTTTCTGAGAAACATGCACATAATATTATATAATATTTTTTTTTGATAAAATAAAATACAAATTAGGCGGTCCTCAAAATAGATTAAAGTTGTACACTGATTCAGATATTAAGCGCAGTCGTCTGTTTTTGTTTGTTTGTTCTTGTTTTGAACATGTTATGAGAAAGAATAGATTCAGGAATTTATTAATGACTGGCAAGATTGATGGAAAAACAGCAATAGGGAAGACAAAGAGACTGAGGAACCCCAGATAATAGTCTATGATAACACAGTCCCTTAGAGAAGGGACAGTATGCACTGTTTAGTATCATTTTCTGCCAACACTTTTAGATCTGCTTGATATTTCCTTGCTCTAAATATGACAGTGTCAAAGATGATGCCAAGATATTTTATCATGTTCATTCTCTTGATGTCTATACCATACATGCTCACACCTGGCCTAGATGTGCTGACAATGTGAGTATTCAAGCAGAACCATGTTAAAGAGCCATATCCTGGGTTTGCCTGTGCTTGTGATTCATGACACCAGGACAGACTGATCATGAGCTCGATTATTTGGAGCTGCCTGATTAGTGTGATCACTATTGTTCCTTGTTCATCACACATCGGACATGACCATAAATGCTCCAATCTCCTCCTGAGTTGTGTCTCCACGCGTATTTACGCTAATATATCCCATTCTCTTCTCGTTAATGTAACAACGGTTGGCTCCCGCATGGTTTTTCCTGTCTCGCTACTCCAGTAGGTACACCCATGGTATGCAGTCTATTCAGTGAAAAATGATTTTCCACAAAACTGAAATCCACACATCGTTTAGTCTCTTGTATGGCATTGATGATGTCTCTCCTGTCCATAGAGGGCCCAATCCTGATAGACATACTGCCAGCCAGGGTGTCTGCTCTCTCATTGCCTTTCACACCTGCATGCCCTGAGACATCGCCAAGTGTGATCACCAAGAACAGTGAAGGTTAGGATTTGTATTTTTGCCCTAGACAAAATCTTTGTCACCTTACCCAGATTCAAACCCAGGTCTTCTGCATAACAGTCCAGGGGTTCAACCACTTGGCCAGACACTCCTTCTTCTCATCTATTCTTAAAGAACCTTAATTAATCCAAAATATGGATACTGCCACCACAAATGTTACCTTTAGAAACTACCTACTACTTTTTCAACTTTATCAATCTGTGACTTAACTTGCCTGCATACGTAGTGATTTTATATACATACACACATATATATATATATATATATATATATATATATGTATGTATGTATGTGTGTGTGCATGCATGCATGTGTGCATGTGTGCGTGTGAAGCTTCCCTTCTAATGCCACTTTTAAATCATAGAGAAATGTAATCTACATACTTTATGACACTTCAAATCAACACATTTCTGACACATTTTGGAACCAATAATATTAACATTTATCTCTTCCTCCAGTTTTCTTATTGAAGTGTGTGGGATTGGGTACTGGGGATGTCTGAGGGGAGAGGGGGTGTAGGAATCATTTCTGTGCCCTTTCTAATCTTCTTCTTGGCATTTAGTTTGATATGCTCAGGTCAGACCATCAGGTGGTCTTTAAGGTTGTTCTGGTGCTGTCGTTCCATATTTTGTGTAGTCTTTTCCTTCTCATTGTACATCTTCAGCATTGCTTTCTGTGGCTGTTGAGGACAGAACCACCTAAGGAAAAGTTTCATCAGTTTGGATACATAAAAGTGTATGCTTTTCCCCTCTTTCTCACACTCATACAGTTATGCATAAGAATCAACAAAGAACAATGTGCACTCACCAATGCGATCTCCATTTCTTGGTGTGAACATTTCTGTACGAACCCTTCTTAAAGCATCGGCTGTATGGGTACCTCCGTATACATATGATATTCTCTGAATGGCATTATAGATTTCTTCCTTTGTGGTATATGTATTCAGCTGAAACTCAACTCTTGAAGAATCACTGAAAATATACATGTTTGTTTCTAAACATTTGATTTTTTATTACTTTTTTCATTCTCTGCAAGTGGATTTCAAATGAGAAGGCTGAATGTAAGAACATCGCTTCCAAACAGGGCACACTGATGGCGCTGGAACAAACAAAAGTTACACACACTGGAAATGATGATGCAATGCAAAATGAAAACACTGCAAACAAGCAACAAATGACACCTCTTGACTGTAGGAGTTATAGTGCTTGTAGTAAATGAACACAGACTAACAGATTCCCCTCCACCCCACCCTATAATATAGGATGTTCCAGGGAACTCCCTAGGAATTACCTATGAAACCTTGGAGCCCCTGAGTTGGTGTGAAAATGTGGAAAAGAACCAAGAAAGAATACATACAGGAACAGAAAGGGGCAGGACTGACAATATCCACACTGTAATAACGAAGCAAGTGGATAGTGACAAGTTATGCAGACTATTTGAGCTGGAGGTTTAAGCCTGGGGACATAGTACATCCATGCTGCACTTGAGATCAGATAAGCAGACAGTATAACCAACTTTTCATGGAGACATATTAGGTAGCTGGGGTTGGCTGCTGTATCAGAGGACTGAGTATGCATGGGAATCTGAGTGAGTGCAGTGACAACAACTGTTATACATACCTGAATGTAATGACACCAATCCTGAAGAAGCCATTGTCAATTTCTAATTCCCTCACAGCAGCAACTGTGAAAGTTTTTCACAAGAGCAAAGTTATCCTCCCCAACACTGCCAGAGCTGTCCAGCACAAAGACAACATCACCTTTAGCCTTGCATTCACCTGTGGGAGGTTAGGTTCCAAATGCTGATATGAAGATAACAACAATTACATGGTGTGCACAGAGCACAGAAGGCACAGCAGCGTAGTAGCTAGACATCCCGCTGTCAACCTCAAGCTCTTAGGCTCTTCTGCTTTAATGTGAAGGTGTAACTGCATTGTGCCCATTTACAGGAGAATGGCTGCAAGATTTATATCTTTCAGTCAACACATCTGACTTCTGCAGGAATTTGTTGACTGTGTTAGCCTTCCCGGTTGGTTTCATGGGGCATTGCAGTCTCATTATTGTGTGGTCATCTTTGTTCCCTAGTTCACAGCCAGCCCCTCCCCCCTCCCCCCCCCCCCAACCAGTCCAGAGCAACCATGCAATGCTGGTCAGCCCTCAAGAAAAAGCAGGGGCAGAACAGGTCTTAGGTTTGAATGAAATCATTCCTGAGTGGGTTCCTGAGACCCTTTGTGAAAAAAAACAAAGAAACCAGAACAGACTAATGTTGCAAGAGTTTCCTTTGAAGTATATCTGCCTGAGAGGCAAGAAACCAACCGTCTGCATACAAATAAGGCAGATCTGTAGAAAGGACGTGCGTGCGACACTAAAGATCTGGAGCAAGACTAAGATCCAGAAGAGGATGAACAACCAAAACTTGCTGCTGGCGAACGCCAAGAACAATCCTCATCAAGTTAGATATTTTTCAAAAATGATCTCGGCTCCCAGATAACCCAGCTCAAATGGGTAACAGGTAAATGTCCTGGGATTTAAAGCCAGATGAATGAATGGTTAACCACATCACCCACAGAGTGCCAACTGGCTATAAGCACTCCGTCCCCATCTTCAGCATCCAGTGTAGAGTTCCGATACTAATGGTGCTGGTAGCATTCTGATTAAATGTCCGTCTTGCCTTTCCTCTGAGCCTCGAGCATCTGCCAGAACCCCTCATCACTCCCTTCTGTATCAATCTCATCAGACTGGGGTGATCCATCTGCTCCTCCAAACTGTACACGCTCTCCCACAAGGCACTAACCACGTCTGCCTTATCATGCATCAGTATTCCACCAAGTTGTGCAGAGCCAGCCAGTCGGTCAACTTGTTAATTTCCCAAAATACCGGCGAACCCAGAGACAAAATCCAGACAATATTCTTCCCCGGTGTCATTCGCAGTGAAGCATGCCACTCTGCAAGAAGCATGCCACTCTGCAAGAAGCATGCCACTCTGCAAGAAGCATGCCACTCTGCAAGAAGCATGCCACTCTGCAAGAAGCACGCCACTCTGCAAGAAGCACGCCGCTCTGCAAGAAGCACGCCACTCTGCAAGAAGCACGCCACTCTGCAAGAAGCATGCCACTCTGCAAGAAGCATGCCACTCTGCAAGAAGCATGCCACTCTGCAAGAAGCATGCCACTCTGCAAGAAGCATGCCACTCTGCAAGAAGCATGCCACTCTGCAAGAAGCATGCCACTCTGCAAGAAGCATGCCACTCTGCAAGAAGCATGCCACTCTGCAAGAAGCATGCCACTCTGCAAGAAGCATGCCACTCTGCAAGAAGCATGCCACTCTGCAAGAAGCATGCCACTCTGCAAGAAGCATGCCTTTTCTGACCTTCCTCTGCATACTTTCTGAGTTACTATACAATTAATACACTGCTATACAGCTATTACTTGATAAAGAGTTTTAAGATTGGTATGTACCTATTTACTTGATTTACTTGTTGGGATTTACATAATACAGAATTAATATTGTGATATACTTGATATATATAATGAATAGGTGGTGATTTATTTCTACATTCATTATGAGTTATAAGTCAGATTGTCTTCACAGCACTCTCTACACATCCATAGGCACTCAGATTCCCCTCTCAACATATTTATCAGCGTCGTGCGGTTAATAGTACCAGTCCTATGTTGGTTAACAAGACTTCGTGTGTGCGTCCAATGTGCTTCTCATGCTTGGCTGTGCTGATCTTGACTCCTAATTCTTTTATTCTTAGCAGTGACATGGACATGTTGTTCCCAAAATCCTCAGAACGTCCTATCTCTCTAAGGGCAAAGACATAATCTGCATAATCCATGGGCCGGCAATCTTCAATTAATGCAGCATCTGTCAGTCTATCAGCTCTTTCATTAACAACTCCTGCATGCCCTGGGTCGAATATGAAGGTAGCTGCACACACTTGAGAGTTTTACAATGACTCAAACCATTGTCTGCATTAACAGCCTGCCTCAACCCACTGGATCATGCTCAAAGAATCACTCAGCACACACATGCAGGAATAGTCATGTGATTCTAGCCAAGTGAAAGCTTGTGTCACAGCAATCACCTCCATCGTCATGCTGCTGGTAGTCATGGAGAAGGCACACACATATATGTACATAAATATATGTAATTATGTATATGTAATATGTATTTATTTAGAGACAGAGAGAGACACACACAGACACACACAGACACACAGAAAATAGATTGCATGGCTACGTGGTTTTTATATAACTGATATCTGTGTGGTGATTTACTTGATATAAAATTAAAATATTACTATTTATCTCATTTGGAATTAACAGATTCTAATCTGATAATTAAGCTGATAAAGAATTAAGAGACTGTTCTGTAGCAGTTTACTTGATAAAGAATTACAGTGTTGTCATGTCTATGTATTATCACCTGTTAATAATTTTTTTTTGAAGTTTATTAGTGATTGTTTTAATATTTCTCCAGGTTTTAAATTTAACATTAGATGTAGTGATGTCTGAGTATTTTGAGAACACCATCTTACTATGAATCTTTGCACCTATCAAAGATGCAGACAGTGGAGAATGGGGATTGAGAAGCAAAGACACAATTCATAATTCATAAGGCACAAAGTATTTGGTTTCTTGGATATAGAGTTTGATTTTGAATTAAGTTACAGGACAGAGACTGCCAAACCATTAAAATAAACGAAAGCATATTGTAAAAAAAAAAAATAGTGTCTAATTGTAAAGATAAAAAATGTCCAACTGAAAAGACAAATAATGTTGAACTGTAAAAACAAATGATCTCCAACTGTAAAAGTAAAAAAATTTCAAACTGTAAAGACAAATAATGTCCAACTGTAAAGACATATAATGTCCAAATGCAAAGACAAATAATGTCCATCTGTAAAGATAAATAATGTCTAGCTGTAAAGACAAACTGTGTTGAACTGTGAAGACTGATGATGTCCAACTGTAAAGACAAATAGTGTCTAATTGTAAAGACAAATAGTGTCCAATTGTAAAGACACATAGTGTCCAATTGTAAAGACACATAGTGTCCAACTGTAAAGACAAACAATGTCCAGCTGTCAAGACAGACAATGTCCAGCTGTAAAGACAATGTCCAACTATAAAGACAATGTCCAACTGTAAAGATAAACAATGTCCAACTGTAAAGATAAACAATGTCCAACTGTAAAGATAAACAATGTCCAACTGTAAAGACAATGTCCAACTATAAAGACAATGTCCAACTGTAAAGACAATGTCCAACTATAAAGACAATGTCCAACTGTAAAGACAATGTTCAACTGTAAAGACAAATAATGCCCAACTGTAAAGATAAACAATGTCCAATTGTAAAGATAAACAAATGTCTAACTGTAAAGACAATGTTCAACTATAAAGACAATGTCCAACTGTAAAGACAATGTTCAACTATAAAGACAATGTCCAACTGTAAAGACGAATAACGCCTAATTGTAAAGACAAACAATGTCCAACTGTAAAGACAAACAAGGTCCACCTGTAAAAACTGATAATCTCTCATTGTGAAGACAAATAACTGCTTATGGTAAAGATAATATCTCATTGTAAAGAAAAATTACAAGACAATGTCTTATTTTAAAGACACATAAAATCAGGAAAACTAAAATAGCTTATTATCTATAAGATGGCTCTGTGTTGAGGGGCAGACAAAATGCATGGGGTTTAATAACAAAGGTAAATGGACGTTGCCCTAGTGCTGCAAAGCCTTGCAGATAATATCACAACGTCTAGTCTGAGAATGGAGTTGGAGGCAGTCTCTGCTGCCTTCCGCTGACATGAGAATCAGCTGTTCACACATGCTGTGATAGTAAATGACTCACAGAGCATGTCAAGAAAGGTGAAAACAGGCATGATTGGTGCAGAGTGGCAAGTATCACTACAGAGATCCTAGGTAGTTAGCATCCTTTGGATAATTTCTCCAGGTCATGCCGGTGTGTTTGGAAATGAGCAGGCAGATAGACTGGCTGGATCTGCACCACTTGGTGATGAATTGATGTATGACAAGTTGGATATTGTTAGGGCCCTTTTAGGAGCGAGTAAACAGTGCAGAGGCGTAGAGAGATCACCCAGGTCTAAGGAGAATAGAGCTGCAAGGAGTTACCAGGGGATCTGGCCGATGCTCAACACTCAGGGAAAGGATCAGACATATAGGTATATATACAATCAGATGGTTAAGGGTACCATCAAATAGAACTCTTCACTTGCTGCTGAAGATGGGGACTGAGCGCTTATAGGAGTGTCCCGAGTGCTGTGATGTTGATTCTTAATTCAACATTCAGTTGAAATTCCACAGATTCAGCTGTAGCTTGGGAGCAATAGAGAAGATTTTTTCTACTTGACTTCTGGGGCAAGATGGCAATGGTCATTGTTGTGTTTTCTAACCGTCACTAATTATGCATAACGAGAATGGAATTTGTTTATTGTTTATAGTTGGCGTGATGCAGAAGTAACAAAGAAGTCATTTTTTTTAAAGGATTTTCAATGGTACTGTGGAGTTTTGTGCATCTGAGCTAAAAACATCTTGAAAATATGTTCAACAGTGTGTGACAGATTTGACATATTTGTTGACATCATGGCGGAACACTGTGCTGTTTTTGACTGGACAAGTAAGACCTGCAGACATAAGCGAAAAAGGGTAGATTTGGGGGAGGAAGCTTGGCTCCCATGATCACCCAGCCTAAAACAGATAATAGGTTATGTCCTCGGAAGGAAAGGTAACCAAGATGATAGCGACCACATTACTCATCGAGTGCTGATAGGTCTACCATTACATTGTATACCCATTGTGCCCTGAAAGGAAGTCCGAAATTTTTTTATTTTGTTTTATTTTAACTGGTGTTTTCTCTACTGTTCAGAAATATTTATTATTTCAGTAATTTACTCATAAAGAGAACATATCACCTGTATCAGAAGGTGACAGTCTACATTCTTTTGTTACATCATACAAACACGTCGTGATTGTAACTGACTCACAAAGTATGTTGAGAAAGGTAGAGACAGGCATGCCAAAAGAAAAATTTGGTAACAAATGCCTGTACAAGTCAGATGTGTCATCCGAAAGGTGCAATTACTGCAACCATATTGTAAATGGGTGCAACAAATTTACATCTTCAGATGAACATTAAGGAAGAAGAAAAAAAAAAAACGTGGAAGTGATTCAACAAATCAACTCTTACCCCTGTCTATTCTATATTTATAGATTCCAGGGATTTCCCTCAATTCATCTAAGCTGCTGATTAAGATTCTGTATTCATCAGCTGGTCTGGAACTAATCTCATCAAGTTCTGTGCTGTTTCTGAATTTGAAGCCAACTGTGAAGATTCCAACACCAAGATCCTTCAAACGATTGGCGGCTGCATAAGTTTGCTCACTGTTTGCACTTCTTTCATTGCCTGAATGGACAGAATGTTGGCAAAAGTGAAAAAGTGTTTACAGTGTGCTATATACTACTAAATGTATAACTATAAAATGTTCATTAGTAGAAACTTAATTGGATTATTGAAAGATGTAAGCTGAGATACACAAACTTCATTAAAGATGATGTAAAGATGGCTTTTCACGCTTTCGGCGCATCGGGCATATGGGCAGAGCGTCCCATATTTTTACAGACCATCAGCACTCGGTGGGTAATGTGGTCAGCATTACGCCGGCTGTCTTTACTTTCCCAGGACAGCCCATCCTGGTACCCATTTTAGGCTGCGACGTCCCATACCACGACACAAATCCACGCAGCCTGCAGTGGGTTTCGATCGCGGTATGCTGGCTTATGAGTCGGACTCGCAACGCCTTAGCCACGGACGCCGCATTTAAAGATGATGACACAAACAGCTTTAGAACAGTTTCTGATTCAAAGCCATATGGTGATACGCCTGCTGTGAAGACAAAATGTGTGATAGAATGTGTCGGGCATGTGCAAAAATGAATGGGTATCCAACTACACAAGATCAAGAATTTGGGAGGGGGGGGGGGAGAAACTGTCAGATGGGAAGAATATTGGTGGAAAAGGGGGGGGAGAAACTGTCAGATGGGAA
>CAJHNH020001894.1:138266-177383 GCA_905116865.2 Candidula unifasciata | reverse complement strand
TTCATTGAGTCTTCTGTTTCGATATCCAAACGTGCTTGTTGTCAACCATACAGTTTTTGCGTGCATAGATCAAGGCCTTAGAACAGAAAATCAAGTGCTGTGTCTCTACATTCATTTCTAGGTGGCCACGGGGTTACAGATGGAACTGTTGTAGCAGGTAAATTGGGTGCTTAGAGAATGTCGCGTTCTCATGTGTATCTGGTGTAGCCTAATGAGATGTCATCGCGAAGAAAGGTGAAATATTCAAAAGAAGAGAATTCCGAGTGTCTGTAATTATTTCTTCTTCCATTCGTGAACCCGCCTGCGTCAGAACAAATGTTGCTCCATTAAACGGCGTCTAGGTGTCCGAAGGAACGGTTGATGGCCTGGTGTTCAAACACTGGTGTAAGATTTATTGTCCTCTTTCTGTCTCACACAGATAGTAGCGGGCAAGTTGCCTTGAATAACTGTTGGAAATACCGCGCGTATAATGTTTTACGTAGTTTCCTTAGAGAATGGGATGGTCCGGATGCCTATAGTTCGGTGAGTGAGTCCAGCAGCTAGCATTTCCCTTTCTCTTCTTTTCGCTAGCATTACTATCTTTTGAAAAAGCTCAGTCCTATTGTAGTCACACATGTTTCGTTTGTATAGTGTGACACTTGTGGGACGTCACTCGGTTAGCCAGTGTTCAGGGTGGTGATAAATCTCAGTGACGCCGACAAAACGCCCACTGACCTTCGCATCCGTGGTTCATGTGTCTGTATCATCGGCACATTTCCGCTCAAAATATGTTTGAGAATGCTACAAAAACCACATTTGCATGCAATCATGACATCTAATTGCGTGAAACAATATTTCACTGCACGTCTAAAGGAATAACGATTAGAACGATAGTAAAAATGTCGCTAGTTTACAGGCACAATTAGAATAAAAAATCCAAATAGTAAGAGCTAGGAAAAACACGTCCTCTCAGTAGGGAGTCGGCTGTCTACTCTGAAAAACGACTGTGAAAAAAAAGCTTAATCATATGGCCACCATGTATAAAAATATTAAACTTCTATCTTTACAACTGAATTTTTTATATTTTTTTTTTCTAACGCTACTGAACCCCTGCAGGTCGACCCAGCCTCAAATGGGTACCAGGGTGGCTGTCCTGGGGAAGTAAAGACGGCCGGCGTAATGCTGACCACATTACCCACCGAGTGCTGATTGGTCTGTAAAAATATGGGATGCTCTGCCCATATACCCGATGCGCCTTAGGCGTATTAAGGGATCTTTACTTTACTTTACTTTACAGAATCCCTGCTAGCACTGCTCTCTTAAGAGGAAAAAGGTGCTACAAGTGAAGATTTTTGTGTAACAATACACACTAAGTAACTAAGATTAGAATATTAAATTCTAGGAACCCAAAAATGATGCTGAAATTGATTGATAGACATTTCATTTAGCCAACCTCACATGACACACTCATTTGTACACATCTCATATAGCCAGTGACACATGATATTATTGTTGTCACTGGTGCATTTTTGCTCCATTTGTAGACTGAAAGGATAGTTTCGTCGCCCAGCTTCTGAGTTGAGTGCATGGCGTGACATAGTGAGCTGCAGATTTAATTTGGAATGTTTTTCTACTGTGACCAACTTGGTGGTGTGAATTGTAGATTCAGAAAATGGCGCGATGCCTGTTATCCCAATATTGGTGGTGCCATTATGTGATTGAAATTGATCGCGTGTGCAACTAGTGATCTGTTGGTGACTTTTGCTACCAACTATGATGAACTGTATTTCTAATGTCAGACTGTTTGTGTTAGCACTTCGGATGGCTACCGTATGCTTTTAATGCATGTGTATGCCAGTGCATATGCTGAGACAGCAGTTTGTCAATCTTTCCACAAGGGACTGTGATACACATTTTGCATGAGTACTGTCAAAGATGGAAACTCAAGGTTAACTGTGCAAAGACGGTCTACACAATATTTACCAAAAGCCATCAAGTAGCAATGAAGAATATTAACCTGAGGTTAGACAAACACCAAGTGATGAAAGAAGAGCATCCTACATACCTTGAAGTCACACTTGACCGGCAGCTCAGCCTCAAGAACCATATTGAAAATGTAAGGAATAAGGCATTGAGGCAGTTACAGTTATTAAAGAGACTTGCAGGTACATCATGGGGATCAGACAAGGAAACTCTGAGGGGCTTATATCTAAGATATGTTCGCTCTGTGATAGAGTACAACAACTCACTGCTTACAACCTGCTCCAAAACTAACCTAGAGACTCTTGACAGAGTACAAAATAATGCCCTCCGATTAATTTGCGGAGCTATGCAGTCTACACCAACTGCTGCATGTGAAATCCATACAAATGTGGAATCCCTCGGGTTGCAGAGAGAAAAAGCCACTTTAGAAATTTATGAAAGATGCGTTAGAAAGAATCGTAACCATCCTAATAGACACCTTGTAGAAAACTGGGAATTCAAACAAAGAATAAAGCACAAATTGGTTTTACACTGTGTTAATGAAATTCAGGACAGATACCACCTCCCAGAAAGACGTCAAGGAATTCAGAATGTTTCAAGAAACCTACCACCACATGCTAGCTTTAAAGCTCCAGAAGTCCGAATTAATCACTCTTATGAACTCATCACTAAAGACCGTTGATTCTTACCCCCAAGAATGGATACATGTTTATACTGATGGATCAGCATTTAAAGCTACCATTAAAGCAGGTTATGGAATCTACATAGGTTATCCTGATGGATCTGTTGAAGAGATTTTTGATGCATGCGGGGAATTCTGTTCAAATTATGAAGGTGAAATAATTGCACTGGAAACAGCAGTATACCACCTAAAGACTGTAATGGATGTTTACCCTTCAAAGGTCCAAAATATTGTCATCTTCACAGATTCAATGTCTGACCTTCAAGCTCTGGGGGGCAGTGAACGCTGCAGAACTGAGCCAAGATAATCCTGGATGCTGATCAGCTTATTATCTCATACAACATCAGTATAGTGATGCAGTGGATTCCAGGTCACTCCGGCACACCAGGTAATGACAGAGCTGACAGATTGGCAAAGAAAGGAGCAACACAAGAACAACCACCTACAGCAACAACCCTCAAGACAGCAAAAACACTTATCAGAGCTATAAACAAAGAGACTTGGTTGAACAGATGGGCCATGGGAGACACTGGAAGAGAGGTTTATAGACATATGGCTGGCCCTGATCCTAATGACAGCATTAACCATCTAACCAGAAGGGACCAGGCCACCATCTTCAGACTTAGAATGCAACATACTCCATTCATGATTTGATTTGATTGATTTGATTTGATTCAAGAACCGACATCACAGCACCCGGGGCATTCTCATAGTACCACAAAATTCCTGGCTTGGGACCGGTCACCAGTGCTGCCGGTAAACATACTCCTTCTCACATAATCAAAGGCGGCCGCGACATCAGGACGACCAGAGCTACGCTGGTTTCTGAGGCTGTCTACAGCACTGATAATCTGGTCTTGGAAGTTGTACCTTCATGAACAATACATGGAAGTAAAGTGAGCAGGTGGATACTACAGGTAAATCTATGAATAACTGTAGCATAGTAAGTACAAATAAAGGTCATGTTTCCTAGTCAGAAGGTACTGGCTCTACTAAGATTTAAAAATATAAGTTAGTGGTGCATCTATTATAAGACATTGCAGAACAAACCTCAGCATTCTTTGGCAAGTTTGGTTTTACTAGGCAGTTTTACATTTAGTAGTTTGCCATTGTTTCTAAATAGCTTGTTCTCGCATCCCACTGTCAAAATCAATGTAAAGCAGCCTGTTGCACATGGAATCAAGCCAGGTATTTCTGAACTATGAAGCATGTTTGCAGCTTTAAAGCCACAGGCATTGACAAGCCCGTATTAAAATAGATGAATCTGTGAAGCAGTCATTGTCACCACAACAACCTTTGCTTCCCAGAATATTTCCTACTTTAAGTTTGGTTGAGAAGAGAATGCATGTATATCCTCTACATCCAACTGGACTTCCAACATATGGCCCACAACTGGCATAGTGATCCAGGTTTCAAATCCAGTATTTTTATGTGTACATTAGCCATCATTTTTCTTCAGCGTTCTGAGCCCTTGAAGTTCACTGATACAGATATCTTGTTCTTCCAAGTCTTAGTCGAGGTTTCAGCTTCACTGTAATCGTGTTTCCCCATACTTGCTTCGTTCCTGTGCCAGTGAAAATCAAATGAGAGGTCCCTCACTGTCCCATTTAAAAAATGGTGGGCAAACAATAGGTCCTGGACAAATCCAGAAATATGTGTATGCCATAAATGCATATTGCAATTACTAGAGGCGTCAAAGCCAAAAAATTGGGGGGATGAAAGGGCGATTAAGGGGGAGGGGAGGTTGTGCCTGAGAATTTACTGTTCTAGTTTGTTTAGATGCTAATTTCTGCAACCCCCCCCCCCCCCCCCTTTTCCTATAACATCCTTCACCTTATCAAAGACTTTCCAGTATAACAGCCCAGCACTCTAGTCAGCTGTCCTGCCACAACCCATTCACATAAAAACTAACTTCAAAGTAAGTGATTAAAAATACATTCATGACAAATGCATTGTGACCACATGAGTTCAACCAGTTTTTTTTTTTTTTTGAGGAGGGGGGGAGGGTACACAATGGTATGTAGGCAGTACCAGCTCCTTTTTTGTAGGCAGATTTGATTTCAATCCCAACTGCACAGGCATTGTGTGGTGAGTAACATTTAATATTTTTTTATATTAAAAAAAACCTGAGTTTAACTATACATATATATCCATAACAGGCACAATATTATGCACAGGAACACCATCTCATACTTTATAAATAATAGTGACAAAAAAGATTCCCATACAATAGCAATTATTTCACTTTTGCACTTAGGGGGAGAAAGTTTTTTTTTTTTTTGTGGGCGGGGGGGGGGGGGGGGGGGGGCTAGAGTAGTCAAATACATATCTACAGAAATTATATCAAGATGTATTCTCAATGAATCTGTCTCTTATATATTATGTTCCATTTTCTAAGTAATTTATTTCTCTGCATTTGCTTTAAAAGGATGTTTGGCACACTGTGGTGCAGTTAACAGCTAGGCTGTGGTGTCTGCACGTTTTGCCCCAATAATCAAATTTCAGAAGTTATAATTAGTTGACGTTTATGACTTAGAACAAAAAAGACACAAACAATAGACTGCACAATTTATTGCCTGGCATATTTCGCTGTATCTTGTCAGGTGCACACTACAGTAACAATTGATTAAAATGAAGCAAATAGCTGAATCCTAGATACAGAAATGAGATACAGAAAAATATGCCAGGCAATAAATTGTGCAGTCTATTGTTTGTGTCTTCTTTGTTCAAATTCACGTCGGGCAAACATTGCTTTTTTATGACTTTCTTGTTTAAAGGCATAAATATAAACAGTGGGAATTTCTGAGGCAGTGGAATCATTGTATTGATTAGCATTCATAGAATGAAGTAGACACATAGCAGGACACCCTTTAACATACAAATTTAAAGCTTTAGTTATTGTGCCAAGAATTGAACCTGTCACCTAGAAATGGCAAGCGAAAGAAGATTATTATGGCCTGGAGAGAATGAGGCCCCTGGGTGTAACTAAAGGATCAGGCCAGCTTACTACACTCAGAGGAAACCCAAGACAGACACATAACCAGATTGTGACCGGTACCATCAGTATTGGAAGTCTGCGCTGGCTGCTGAAGATGAGGATGGAGCACACATGGGAATGCCCCGAGTTCTGTGATGTAAATTCTTGATTCAGCTCAACTCAATTCTTCTTATTCACCAGCTGAAAGCTCCAGTGGAAAATTCTGGTTGTTCGTCCATTTTTGGACTAGCCTAAAAAGTGATAGCTACAGGAACACTTGTACTGGACAAGGGAGATTTTCTGAAGACCATCTATAAAGAAATGTTGACAGAAGTTACGAGAGTAGATTAAACAGCATGTGTAAGAAAGTGTGAACAAGGAACTAGGAGTGGATGTTTGAGAAGAAGAACAACGTGTGTATAATCAGTGTGCTACGAGAACAGTTAGCATCTACACATTAAGACATTTGCTGCGGGAGATGGAGCATCTATGGGTATGCCTGATGTGCTATGATGTCAAATCCTAAATCAGTAATCAGCGGACTGGCCTTGTTCCAGAACTGAGTGTGCATGCACATTTGTTATTTTTTTATTTTTACACATCTGACAGTGTATGCAGACTGTTGGTTCCTCGCCTCTCAGGCAGATGCACTCTGAAGGAAACAACCCTAGTCAGTCAGTTTTTACAACATGCTTGTTTGACGGGTAGTGGGTCTATTCTTATTTTCCCTAAAATGGAGTCTGGAATCCACATGTGAACCTTTCTGTACCAGACCTTGTCCCTCGTGTAACTTGTGTGTTAAATATATACACTGATCAGTTTGTTACACTTCTTTAAATATTGTACATATAGAGTATAAATAAGAACACTGGAGAAGTTTTGTTTTCTCCAAGGAGTATGCATTTAGTCCTTTTGGAATGAGTATACCTATGTCTTTGTTTTTGTCATATCTACTTTACCTGGGCATCACCTATTATCTTGTGAGCTGAAAGAGTTGAAGAATTCTCAAATCAAGTTTACCTTTCATGTGTATGTGTGTGTGTGTGTGCATATGTGTGTGTGTGTGCATGTATGTGCGAGCATGTGTGTGTATGTGTGTTGTGTGTGTGCATGCTAGCTAAAATGTGTGTTTTTCAATGTGCACAATCCTCCTCCTTCTTCTTCTTCTTTAGCATTCAGAACAATTGAGGTTTATTGCTGCATATATCACGATACTCCATTCATCTCTCTGGTTGGCCTTCTCTTTCCAGTTGGTGACACCAAGTGTGTGCAGGTCTGCCTGGACATTATCTCTCCATCACCTGTTTGGTCTGCCTCGTGGTCTAAGACCATTCATCTCCCTTGTGTATACATTTTTCAATTCTCTGTCATCTGACATTCTATCTCTCAATATGCCCTAAACATTTCAGTCTGTTAACTCTCATGATGCCAGTTATCAAGTGCACTATCCTTGTTATCTTTATATGAGGTATTAAGGACTGGTGACTTCTGCAGGATAATATTCAGACTATCTTTACTCATGGCCTCATAAAAAAAACAAAAACAACTGAGTAACCACACCCAAAGTAAGACCAGACAAATGATGTAATAAAGGGATTTACCTCTGTCTATTCTGCTCTTATAAACAACTGGAACCCTCCTTACTTCCTCCTCAGTGTTGGCCAGAATTCTGTAGTCATCAGCTGGTTCAGAACTAATGAGATCTAGGTCTGTGCTATCTCTAAACCCCAGACCAATCGTGTAGATAGCAACACCTTGATCTTTCAGGCGATTTGCTGCAGCATATGTCTGTTGACTGTTCAGACTTTTCTCATTGCCTGTGGACACAAACTAAATGCTGTAAATACATTTGGACATTAACTAAATGCTATAAATACTATGGAAATTAACTAAATGCTGTAAACATATTTATATATTAACTAAATGCTGCAAATACCTTTGGACAACAACTAAATGCTGTAAAGCCATTTGGAAATTACATAAATTCTGATAATAGATTTGAACATTAACTAGATTCTGTAAATATATTCGGACATTAGCTAAATGTTGTAAATACATTTGAAAATTAACTATATGCTATAAATACATTTAGACATTACCTAAATGCTGTAAATACATTTAGACATTATCTAAGTGCTGTAAATACATTTAAACATTATTTAAATGCTGTAAATACATTTAGACAATATCTAAGTGTTGTAAATATACTTAAACATTAAATAAATGTTGTGAATACATTAGGACATTGACTAAATGCTGTAAATAAATTAAATTTTTAAAGTGTACTGATCATCATCACAATAATCCCTTAACAGTGCATGTTACTGGATCATCAGCTGCTGTTGACTGTCTGATCAATCTTTTCAACCTCTACTGGTCAAATGCAATGCACTAGATATTTACAAGTTTTATGCCTATTCATTTAGCTAAATTTTGTACTCAGCTGTTTCTTGGCCTGCCTCTTCTCCTCAGGACACCCTCATAAACGCTCCATCCCCATCTTCAGCAGAAAACAAAGAGGTCCACTTCCAATGGAACAATTGTATAGTCTAAATCAAATCAGTTATGAATAAATTCCAATATGCAGCACTTTTCTCTCTTTCTTCTCCTCTTCTTTTACTACTTCAAGTGTCCATGAAGATATAATGTTCTACTTCCTGCTCTTCTGCCCACCTGGACCATAATAACATTGTGTTTTTTTTTTAGTTTCTCTGTTCATCCTGATCTTGGGCCTGCTTTGTGATCTACATCCTTCTCCTCTGTTAGTTTATGCCTTATATTTCCTGTTCCCATAAAAAAAATACAACTCCATAGCTCTGGCGACAATCCCTGGGGATCTCCATCATATTACACTTTTTAACTCTTTTAAGTCCCATGAAACCTATCATACCTTCATAGGTTAGTACCTTAAAGCCCAATGAACACATAATGCACGGATTTTTTCTATCTTTACTACCCCTTGGGCCTGTAATGCTAAACACTCTGGGACACAAACAGTTAAGTGAACAATGCAGACATGGCATGAACTCACAACCTTTGCCACAAAGACTCAAGAAAATAGGTGAGAAACCACCAGTCTGTATGCAATACGCCAGGTTTGGGAAATGGACATGCACACAATACTCAAATAATAAAAAACATTAGTGCCAAATAAAAATGTGAAATCCCCATGCAAACCACAGATTTAATCTCAATCAATCCACATTAAAGGTTAGCTGCAAGAGATCTCCAGTACTGTCTCTTATTCTGGCTGGCTACTTTGTTGGACTGTGTATCCATCTCTTGATGTTATTCTCCCATTTATGCCGCTGTCTACCTCTTGCTCAACTGTATTATCCCTCTAGTATGTTTTAAAAAAAAAGGAGTGTTATGTTACCAAGATTGTGGTTCCGTGGCACAGACGTTAGTGACTGCATTTAACAGTGGTATCAGAATGCCACTTTGGAAGAGACTGGAAGCTCACAATATAATATTCCCAAAGGCAGCAGCGGGCAAACTGTAGGCACCCTTTATTGCAGAGATAGTACACTCAAATAAATATTTTCATGATGGTGAAATTTTTAAACAAGCTTTCCTTGATAATTTCATTTATTACTTAATCTGTACCTGTCAGTAAAACAATAAAGTTTCTGGCCCTGGGTCTGTCCCCATTAGTGCTAGTGAACATGCTACGTCCAACATAATCAAGGGCCCCAGCCACATCAGGACGGCCTCGAGCTGGCTGATTTCTCAGTCTACTGACTGCACCAATAACATCGTCTTGGAAGTTGTACCTAAGAAGAAACAATGGTATCTATTGAAAGTTGTACAAAAGAAACAATGTTTTTTATTTGTTGTGAAATTTGTGGAGTAGAAAGTGTTTTTTCTTCTGAAAGTTGTGCAAAGGGAACTGTTGTTTTTCTTTCTGTAAGTCACGCAGTCATCAGTGAAAAAAAAATTATGGGAATGTCCCCGCTGCTAGCAGTTGATTTTTAACTCAGTTCAACTCAGATGATGAAGTGCTTCAAACATTAGTTTTGTTTAACTTATCCAGATTTTCAAGAAGCGAGCATATTCCTTGAACTACCCGTTTTTATTAAAATATGTGAATAATGTATAAAAATGAGTTACCTGTTCAAGTGAAAATCAGGTCTTGCTCTGGAATCAAAGGTCAAGCCACCAACTCTCCACTGGCCGGAATCTACATCTGCTTGTGACAGGAAGTCTCTCACAAAAGTCTTCATCCAATCAAAGATCCGGTTATCCACCGATGAATCCAACATGAACACCAAATCAGTGCCTGTCTCGCTGAATTCTGTTTTTAGTAAATAACATGTATACGTAAACATATAGAATAAACATTTGTGAAACTAGAGCATTGTAACTTAAGTACAAGTAAAGTAACTCTGAGCATTTGTCTCCCTTGTACTAGTTGTCATTAGTCATCCCCAACTGGGATGCAATTTTTTTATAATTTGAAGCGTCACCCTGGTTTTTGCTGGGGGCCCTGAATATAGACAGGCCATAAATATATGGCCTTACAGCTGTAAGGGGTTTCTGGAACCTCTCCATGGGTTATCCTTATCTGAATGGTGGCACTTTGTGTCACCGGGTGTTTATTGCTTGTGTGATGTCCTGGTGGGGTTCAACTACCTACCTAACATCTCCCTTGTGTGGGTTCCAGGGCACCGATGTGGGGGTGGGGGGGGGGGGGTTAACAGAGGAACCAAGAGGCTTCTTAAAAATAGGTCAGATCTGTAAAATGGTAAAATGGATGTGCAAGCAAAACTCAAGCTCTGGAACAAGACAAAAGTCCAGAAGTGGACGAACATCCAAGTCTTTCCACTGGACCTTACAGCCGCTGGACGTATGGAAGAAGAAACCTTTCCTGCATCCAACATATAGTGGTATTCTATTATTGGTATATAGATCAATCACACTTGAAGGGTTATGTGGTCATCTTTATGCCAGCCAACTTTACTTCCTGCAATGTTACCTGACACACATTGTAAGCTGAGTCAACCTGAGAGCCAATGTCCTTAAAAATTCCTTGCTTAACCGTAGATCTGAACCCTAGGCTTTTGGGGTGGCAGGTGAGCCCTTCTTGTATCTTCGCCATTTCATATAAAGAAACTCACTAAATATGTGTTGATTCCATCTAAAACAGTATACATTTCTTAATTAAATTCTTGTGACCCGAGTTATGAGGTAGTGATTTAAAAACCATAGCACTCAAGACATTCCCATAAGCGCTCCGTCCCCATCTGCATTAGCAAGCATGGGATTTTAATTCTAGTGGTACCAGTACCAGTAGCAGTCTGACTGTATATCAATCTCAGCCCTCACACGAGTGGTCAGCTTCGGCCAGGTGCACAGCTCACTCTTCCCTGCACTATTTGCTTCGGACTGTAAAGATCTATATATGCCTCCACATTGTTTACTCATTCCCAAAAGGCCCAACATCTAGCTTGTATCATCAGTGGATCACCAAGTGGTGCAGAACCAGTCAATCTATCTGTCTATTCATTTCCCCACTTCCAGTACTTCCTGGAGGAAATATCCAAAGAACGTTAACTACATTAGGATGCATACATCATGTAAACAAACTATTATAAACTGTAAAAAGTTACATTTTACAAAAAAACTAAACTTACTTGGTACTCTTTGGGCTTTTGTTGTTCTTGCTGTTGTTGTGGTTACCGTTGTTGTTCTTGCTGTTGTTGACCTTGCTGTTGTTGTAGTTACTTTTGCTGTGGGCCTAGGGGTGGTTGGTTGTACTGTAGTTACTGTTGTTGTGGGCCTAGGGGTGGTTGGTTGTACTGTAATCCTTTCTGCTGATGCTTAGAAATTTAAATATAAACAACATATTTACAAAACACAAACTGAATGTAAGATAAGTAAAAGAAATATTGGGTATAGAGCAGATCAAGCCAAATAGGACTAACGTAAACCAAATACACAAAATTCGCCATGTGGAGCAAATGTAAACCAAATAGACCAAATCAAGCCATATGGGACTAAGATAAACCAAATACAGAAAATCAAGCCATGCGGGACTAATGTAAACCAAATAGACAAAATCAAGCCATATGGGACTAATATAAACCAAACAAAGACAGTCAAGCCACATGAAACTAACGTAACCAAAACAGAAAAATCAAGCCACATGGAACTAACGTAACCAAAACAGAAATCAAGCCACATGGAACTAACATAACCAAAACAGAGAAATCAAGCCACATGGAACTAATGTAAACCAAATAGACAAAAGCAAACAAAATGGGGCTTATGTAAACCAGACAGACAAAATAAAGCTATATGAGACTAACATAAACTAAACAGGCCGGATGTAAACCATTCAGAATACTGACTATTACTGACCTCTGTCCATGTTGTACTTGTAGATGCCAGGAAATTCCCTGAGCTCCGACTCACTGTTGACAAGAACTCTGTGGTCCTCCAGTGGTTGGGAACTGATCTGATCCAGTTCTCTACTGTCTCTAAAACCCATGCCTATTGTGTAGACACCAACTCCAGCATCTTTGAGTCGTCTGGCTGCAGCAACACTCTGTTGACTGTTGGCACTCTGTGCATTGCCTGGAGAAACAAACATAATTTTACTATATGAACATTCTTTGTTAGTTTAAAAAAGAAATCCTATTTTTATTGCCTGTACTTGCTTTTAAGGTCAGTGTAGGACAGGTCACTTATATCTTGTTATTCTTTCTTTGAGCCAGGTTTTAATAATAGATCAAATGGTTTGGACGTGTATCAAGTCTACCACCAGACAGGGTACCACAGAGAGCCCTGTCATTTTAACATAATGGAAGGGGCCCAGAGGTAGACCACACAAGATATAGATAGAAGGAATATCAGAGGCTATAAGTACCAGCATCTATGTAGCACATACCAAGGCTCTCACCTGATGCCTCTTCAAAACCTGACACTGAAAACAATTCATGATTAGGAAGAGAAAAAGAAGAAGTAGCACAGGTTGGTCTTGTGTCTCAGGATTTAGGGCCACACGGCTAGTGCAGTCACCACAAACTCTATAGGTCAGATTTTTTTATTGCCTTGAGATAAAAAATGTCCATCACCTTATCAAGGATTCGAACTCAGGCCTACCATTTGATACCTGTTCACACTAGGAAAAGTCTTCCACATTTAGAGCATGGGATTCCAGGACCACTGTTACTGTTGCCAATACATTTAGTTTATTTTTGCGTGTTAGGGCAGTCAATAAGAGGCTTTCTTTCAAATCCAGCTGCGACTCACTGCAGCCCATGGTCAGTGTTCAAAACTGGGCGGTTCCCGGGGTTCACCCAGCCTCTAGGAAATGGGTACCAGTGTTGACGCTCTGGGGTAAATGGAGGAATGTGGCTGTAGCTACAGAGTTACGTGCAAACAGCGACATAGGCGGACAATTCTTATCAGCTGTCTGTACTGGTGGCAGAGCACTTATGGCTTATAACCGTGTGCAATGACGCTGGTTCACATCTCCCGACTTTACCTTTACCTTTATGTTCTGTTTATCTTTCAGTTACCAAATAAAGACCAAAGAAAATTACCTGTGAGTAAGACTACAAAGTTCCTAGTCCCAGGTCTGTCTCCATTCTCAGCTGTGAACACATTGGTCCGAACAAAATCAAAGGCACTTGCAACATTGGGACGGCGATTGCTTCGTTGGTTTCTGAGAGCATCCACAGCACTAACCACCTCATCCTTGAAGTTGTACCTTCAAATTACAAACAAGTTAGTTGTTTATAATTAAGATTTATGTCAGTCATCTAAACATCATTAAACATTCTAGTATTTCAACTGTCGTTCTGCATTAATTTTGTCTCACTCATACATTGCTTGTAACTGGTTAATCTTCTCATGTTTTAATAAACTTAATTCATGTGAATAGTTAAGCATCTTGTTTACTAATAAGCATATCTTGTCTGACTAGCTAATCTTGATGTATACTGATCAATCAAGTTTTACAATTTGGGTTTTTGACTAATCTTCATTGGCAATAATCAACTCAACTTGCATTATTGGCTTATCTTCACATATACTGATCAACTAAACTCATGTGATTGGTTAAATTCCATGCATAACATTCAGCACACATTGTGTGATTGGTTCTTCTACTAATGTCTGGTTCTCTTAGGCCCTGTAGTCAAATCCTGCCAGTCATCTTTGTTTCCAAGTATATTTAATGCAATGCATTTTAAGATGTTAACCTGGCCTTGATACATTCTCAAAATATGCTTTTCCTTTTCTGGAGCTTTATTTTGGACAAGAAAGAATAGATATTTTTGCCCTTCCCCCTTCTTTCTTTTTAACCCCCAATAAGTATGTCATAGGAGGCTGGGAGTGCATCGATAACCAACAGTCAGGATGTAATCTTTTATGAAAAACTTTGTGTTGCAGCTGGATGTGGATTTTGGACAATGGGGAGTTGGTGGTGTGACCTTTTTCAGTTTTGATCAGTCTTCCATTTCACCTTTTACCTTAAAAGGGCAGCTGACACACTGTGTTGTGGTTTACAGCTAGGTTTGTCTTTTAATTGCAAGCCAAAATTGTAAAATGGATGTGCACACAAAACTCAAATTCTAGATCAAGATCAAAGTCCAGGGGTGGAAGAACCGCCAAAACTTTCCGCGTTTACAGTGAATGCAAAGTAAGTGAAGGACCCTTTCCCCTGCTTTCAGGCATCTAAAATCTGAGTACCTTTGGATGTGTCTGAATTGCTGTGAAGATAAGTCAACTCACTGTAATCGAAAACCGTCTCAGTATGGGATGCAATTTTTCATTATTTTAAAACCCCTACTCCGGCTGTTGTCGGGGGAGGGGAAAGGGGGGGGGGGGGGGGCTAATATAACCTAATGGCTGAATGGGGATTCTGGGACTTGTGCCCGGGTGATCCTCATCCGAATGGTAGTATTTTGTATCATCATGTGTTGGTCCCCAATTGTATGTTCCGGGTGGGGTTGAATGACACACACATACCTGCCAACCCAAAACCCAGTGCAATGAAACTGATCCTTTCAACTTTAACTTGTATAAATGATAAACTTTCACCTGTTTAAGTTGAATTCAGCTCTGGGTGTTGAGTCAAAGGTCACACCACCAACTCTCCACTCTCCGGAATCCACATTCAGCTGTAACACAAAGTCTCTCACAAAAGATTTCATCCAGCCAAAGATTCGGTTATCCACGGATGAATCTAGCACAAATACCACATCTGTGCCAGTCTCTTTATATTCTGTATGGCAGAAAGAAAAAAAGAGTATCAATATGATACAAGAAAGTAACATTTCAAATATTTATCTTATTCATATTGTTGTGCATATTATAATACTCATATAATTTAACAGGTACATCTAATTTCATTCCACTTTGTTGTTGATATCATATTTTTCATCCTTTGTGTTCTCTCTTAAAAGGGCAGTTAACAAACTGGTTTACAGCTAGGTTGTGATATCTGTACTTTTAGGCCCAGTACTTCCCCTAACATAGTTGGGCTACAGACCCCACAAAAACAGTGTTGATAAGTGATATAATAGCATATGAAGCTGCCTGTGTCTCAGTCTCAGTTTTCTTCCCTGTCCTAAATATTCTTAAAATATTTCTCAAAAGCTCTATTTCCCCAGTCTCCAGATTCCTTTATCATCATTTGGTTACTCACAGCGGGGAAAACAAGAAGAGAGAGAGTCGCCTATGAAGAACTAGGTGAATGATCTCAAACAACATCAAAGAATCAAATAGTTTGGTCATGTGAGCAGAAATGAACAAAATCAGACAGCAGATAGATTGTACTATATGAGAACAGCAGGCTACAGAGAGGCTGACCAAGGAAGAGATGGATAGAGGAAGTAAAAGAGACACAACAGCAATACAATATGAAATTAACACAAGCTACACAACTAGCAAAAGACAGGAAACAACGAGCACATTGAACTTCTCTCTGCAATGCTTCACAGCATAGGCAGTAGGATAAAAGAAGATTACTTCCTGTCCGACTTTGATGTCCATAGAGAAAAAACAGCAGTGCACAAATCTTCAATAATCTGAATTTTATTTGTGGTGTTTATGTTTTTCATAATATTGCTAAATTCTGCAAAACAATCTTTGAACGCATCTATTAGTTTCTTCATGATGGGGCGAACAGTGGAGATGAGATCAGGTATGAGGTCATTAAAGAAAACCTTGACAAAGAATCAATGCTAAATTACATACAAAACTGTCTCTTCTTCTTCAGCATTCTATTCTGAGCCCTTGAAGCTCATTGGTGCAGATATCACTCGCTTCATTCATTTTACTGATCTCTGTGACTGGCGTTCTTTTAGAAGATGGTGATTCTAAGTGTTTTTAGGTTTGCCTGGATATTATCTCTCCATTGTCTACTTGGTCTATCTTATGGTCTATTTTCCTTGAACTCCTTTGTTTATGCAGTTTTTGTTTTTCTTTTTTCTTTTTGTGATCTGCCATTCTGTCTATATCTCCCATCCATTTCAGTCTGTTAGTCCTCAAGATACCAATGTTGATTAAAACAGACTGTAAATGTTATTGTTGCTTCTTACTCTCTGTTCCCCACTGTTTGCATCTTTCATTTCATACAGACAGCCAATAAAAGTGTGTCTGCTCAGAGAGGATGCCTTATGATTCCATACTATACACGGCATACAGCAGAAGAAGAGAGGGGCATAGACTTCAAGGCAGACCTAGAACAATGTGGAAATAGAACACCAGAGAAACTCTACTACAGAACCAAGTGTCCATGATATGGCTGCTAAAAGATCAAGAACCAGAAACATTGTATTTCCTTTGACACCTTAGTCGACAGATCATCCTCACTGCCAAACCATTCAGTCCAGATGTGCCTGAGTGCTGGTTTATATTTTTCTTTGGTTTCCTGCACAGTGCTCTTGTTTGGCATCATTCCTTTTCACCTGCTGTTCTTTTGACATTTGAAGCAGTAAAAGAGGAAGTGGAGAAAATAGAGAATCTCTTTACTCCTGTGTCCTATAGTTTGTTAGATTATATTAATGATTTTTTAAAAAGTATCGCAAAGATACTGTGAACTTATGTGTTGTTCTTCATAGGATTGAAACTGTCCAAAAGTGAACTTATATGCTACTCTTCCAGGTTAAAATCTTTCAGAAAGTTAACTTATGTGGTATTCTTCTAGGTTAAAAACTTTCAGAAAGTGAACTTACGTGGTATTCTTCTAGGTGCAAGTGTAGTCTCTGGTGTGGCAGGCTCTGTTGGAGTGGCAACAGCAACTGGAAGTTAAGTTGAAAAAAAAAAAACTGGTTAGTGTACAAATAAAATATTAGTGGCACTACATCAAATTTACCCAAGTGCGTTTTTTTTTTTGGCAATTTTCACCAAGTATATTTTCAGGGCTGTTATTTGTCACTTTACTTACAATCTACCAGAGACACACACGTGAATTCCTACTACAAATAGATCAAAATAAAGAATTACTTTCAAGTAACTTTACAATATAATTCGATTTCAATATGCCAATGTGATTTTCTTGAACCAAGACTTCAGCCCATAGGTGTTTCGCAAATGAATGTAATCACAGCAATGTTTAGGCTGCATTTCACTGTCAATAGTTATTGATATTATTAAAGTATGTTTGTAATGGTGCTACATATAGGAATAGAACAAGGGGTCTCTTCTTCTTCTTCTTCGAAGAAAACTTATATCAGTTTGTTATGAAAGCTATCGTGCAATCCATATCCTCTTGTGTACCATACAGAATAACAAGGGGTCTGATTGGTTAGTCGAATTAGGAAGCAAAGGAAGCACAGGACATATGGTGAATTTGCTTAGGCAACATGAGGCAATGGGGGTAATAATAACTGGTCATTCTGTGGCCGGACTCCAAAGTGAAAGAATGGAAACTAGATCCAGAGTGATAGGTAATAACATGGATCTGGATGGAACATAAATAAACATTAGTCTTGAATGGCAAGGAGTGAAGCTGTGTTGAACTAAATTTGAGGACAATAGTTGTATTTTATGGCCCGTTGGATGTGCCAGACATGTACATGCCAGTGTCCATCATCTGAAGCGTGGCTATTGACTTAGAGTGTGAGCAAGGGGACCTTGTCCAAATAGCATAAGTATTCGGCTTTAATGTTCATTTTTGTCACTTGTGTTGTAATGATAATAAACCTGTAAATAGCTGTCAACTTTCATCATCTATCAGTTGGAAATATGTGATAATTGATTGGAAGAGAAGTTTGACTTATCTGTACAGTGATCTTGACTTCCTAAACAATGAAGCTAGTGTCGAATCTGTCAATTTTACATTATCACAAAAACAGACAACAAGTGAATGTTGTGGCTAAAAAGTTGTCACCAACATATTACATACATCTACAATTCCACAATGTATTTCTGATGGAACTAACATTTCTGCCTACAGCTGGTTCTTTTTTGCTAAATGGTAACAGTATATCTGATGGAACTAACATTTCTGCTCTTGACAGTTTCCTGGTTCTGTTGATCCTGGCTGTTTGCTTTGGTGGTAACTTACTGTTTACCTCAGCTGTTTCTTTCACATTTCTTACTCTTGATCTCAGCTGTTTCCTTCAGATTTTCTTACTGTTTGTCTTAGCTGTTTCCTTTCGATTTTCTTACTGTTGATCTTGGCTGTTTCCTTCAGATTTTCTTACTGTTGATCTTGGCTGTTTCCTTCAGATTTTCTTACTGTTGATCTTGGCTGTTTCCTTCAGATTTTCTTACTGTTGATCTTGGCTGTTTCCTTCAGATTTTCTTACTGTTGATCTTGGCTGTTTCCTTCAGATTTTTCTTACTGTTGATCTTGGCTGTTTCCTTCAGATTTTCTTACTGTTGATCTTGGCTGTTTCCTTCAGATTTTTTCTTACTGCTGTTGATCTTGGCTTGATTTTCCTTCAGATTTTCTTACTGTTGATCTTGGCTGTTTCCTTCAGATTTTCTTACTGTTGATCTTGGCTGTTTCCTTCAGATTTTCTTACTGTTGATCTTGGCTGTTTCTTTCAGATTTTTTTTACTGTTGATCTTACCTGTTTCCTTCAGATTTTCTCACTGTTGATCTTGGCTGTTTTCTTCAGATTTTTTTTACTGTTGATCTCAGTTGTTTCCTTAAGATGTTTTTACTGTTGATCTCAATTGTTTCCTTCAGATTTAATTACTCTTGATCCAACCTGTTCCATTCAATTTTCTTACTGTTGATCTTGGCTGCTTCCTTTGGATTTTCTAACTGTTGATCTTGGCTGTTTCCTTTGGATTTTCTTACTGTTGATCTTGGCTGTTTACTTTGGATTTTCTTACTGTTGATCTTGGTTGTTTCCTTCAGATTTTCTAACTGATGATCTCAGCTGTTTCAAGCACATTTGATAATTGATTTACTTTATGGACAGAAACACATTTCCCTGATATAAGGCGCTGATAGTCATGTGAGATTGTGAAACATGATCACCCTCACTTGTAGGCATGATACATGATGATGATTTCAATTAATCTATTAGAATATTGTTTCTTTCTTATTTTGACCTAGTGCTTGTGTCATAAAGTGTCACGCAAAGGAGTTAGATGTAGTTTCCTGTCTGTTGCTACTTGCATAGCTTGTGTTAATGTCATATTGCATTTCTCCTTTACTTCCTCCTCCCATCTCTTTCTTAGTCAGCCTCTTGCCTTTTAGCCTGCTGTGCTTATCTAGTATTGGTGAAAATCTCTTTTTTTGTTAAATATCACTAATGAAAACTTTGTTTAATAAGGCAAGAAATGCTGACCTTTGTCCATGTTGTACTTGTAGATGCCAGAAATCTCTGAGAGCTCCGACTCACTGTTGACAAAAACTCTGAAGTCCTCCAGTGGTTGGGAACTGATCTGATCCAGTTCTCTGCTGTCTCTAAAACCCATGCCTATTGTGTAGACACCAACTCCAGCATCTTTGAGTCGTCTGGCTGCAGCAACACTCTGTTGACTGTTGGCACTTTGTGCATTGCCTGGAAAAAATAGTTGTACATATATTAGAATATGATAATATACCAGCATCAATGAGTTAGTCAGTTTTAAGGCTAGTGTTACAATCCTAGGAACTTTACTTCTGAATCAACACCCATCCAGACATATCCACATGGACTGTAAAAACAATTAACACTAGTTAATTTTTTTGGAATATAATTACCTGTGAGCAAAACTACAAAGTTTCTGGCTCTAGCTCTGTCGCCATTCTCAGATGTGAACACGCTGGTCCTCACAAACTCAAAAGCACTTGCAACATCAGGACGACGATTGCTTCGTTGATTTTTGAGACCACCCACAGCATTAACCACCTCATCCTGAAAGTTGTACCTTTCAAAACACAAAGCAAAATATGCTGTTTTCCAAATGTGAATGTGTCCCTGTCTAAATGTTACTCAGCATAGAAATATATATACTGCACTGTAATTTTATTTACTATGTTTTAAAACAGTGATTCCAACTTGGTGGTCAGTTACACTTGGAGGATTTATGGAGCAATACAAAGGGGTCTGTTACATCCCTCGAAAAAAAAAAATGCCTTATATGGTTCTTGGCACCATTGTGGGGGGTAAAAAAAACAAAAAACTGATTCGCTGCCCCAAACAAGCGTGGCATAAAAGTAAACTAATGAAGTGTGTTCCATCGAGGTCAGAGTGTATCTGTCTAAGAGGCAAGGAACCAAAATTCTGCACAAAATAAACCAGATCTGTAAAATAGATGTGCATGGAAAACTTGGGTTCTGGAACAAGACCAAAGTCCAGAAGTGGTTGAACATCCAAGACTTTCCATTCCAGTTTACATCTGGTAAAGGCAAAGAAAAGTTCTACTGCGACAAGGCGTCCCTCAAGGTGGTGTCCTGTCGCCCACACTTTTCCTTTTATTTATCAACGATCTGGTTGCTGAGATACCAAATGGAATCAAAATGGCAATGTACGCCAACGACCTGGTACTGTGGTGCACCAATGAACATGCAACGATAGCCACAAAAACACTACAGCGGCTACAAATGCACTTGAGGCATGGGCCAATAGATGGTGTGTCAGCATCAACACAGACAAATGTAGCACCACACTATTCACCCTCTCCCCAAAGCAAAAAGCCGGCACCATCAAAATAAACGAAATACCCCCTGGAGAGATGATAAAGAGCCCACATACCTAGGAGTCACATTTGATGACAGGTTGACATGGAGAAAACACATATCAACAAGGCAGCAACCAAAGCCAGGAGGAAGACAGCAATACTAAGAAAACTAAGTGGAACCACATGGGGAGCAGATGGGAAAATACTCAATAAAGTATACAAGCAGAGCATACTTTCCACACTTGGAATATGGGTCAACTGCATGGTGTTCAGCATCTAGTACCACATTAAAGGAGTTAGACAAAGTGCAAAATCAAGCGCTCAGAGTCATCACAGGAGGGATGAAATCAACCCCCATATTAGAAATGGAGAAAGCTGGGAAAAACACAGGCACTGAGAGAACGCAGAGATACAAAGTTGCAAATACAAGCTGAAAAGTTCCTCAGTATGCCAGATCACCCCGATGGAAAATAGATTTAAGAAACCTAGCCTTGGGACGGTTTAAAAAGAAGCAGCTTTATACACCAAGCAAAAAGAATATGTAGACAAACTCCTGACCTTCCAGAAATTGGCTGCCCACTAAAAAGTATTCCGGAACAAACCCCATGGAGAGAAAAAATGTAAAACTAACGGTACAAATCCAGACAAATGTGAAAAGGGATATTTGACAAGAAAGAGCAAGATAGTGTACAACGCAAAATGGCCCACCCTCAGTTATATTGATGAAGAATACCCACAAGAACAATGGGTCAGAGTCTATACAGATGGGTCCGCAGAAAGTGCAGTTAGAAATGGTGGTGCTGGAGTGTACATCGAATTCCCAGATGGTAGACTAGGGATAAGTCCAGCGTACCAACCGGGAAGTACTGCCATAACTACGATGCAGAAAACCCAGGCTATTAAGATAGCTACAGAGAAACTGCTAAAATACCAACCTTGGCTCACAGTATGTGGTAATGCTTACAGATGCTAAATCAGTACTTGAAGCACTCCAGTCTAGGAAACTACCAGAATTGCAAACACTGCTGAACACAACTCAGCGTTCAGCGAAGAGTCGTAATGCAGTGGATACCGTCTCATTGTGGAGTGCCTGGAAATGAGAAAGCTGATCAACTGGCAGGGGAAGGTGCGAAAAAAGAGCAGCCAGATGTACCAGTCACATACCACCAAAAGAAAAGAATCATTAAATCGATCAGGAAACCACTAGCCCCAGCACAAGACGACTATTTTATTATGGACAGACCAGAACAAGTCATTATCTTCCGCCTCAGAACAGGGCACAACCGATTACGTAACCACATGTACACAAAATTCAAGATAGGTGTATCAGCCATGTGCACCTGTGGAAATGTGCCCCAGACCCCAGAGCATGTACTCCAGAACTGCACCGAATTTGACACATTAAGGCAAACCTTTTGGCCAGAAAGAACAACAGTGGAACGTAAACTCTATGGACCACTGAATGAACTATCAACGACAGTGAAATTTATACAAGAGACAAAACTGCTGATATAGACAACTTATTTCAGGCGAACGAAAGAAGAAGAAGAAGAAGAAGGCAAAGAAGAAGGAGACTTATGAGGAAAAAACATAAACCCTCACTTTTATAGAATTTAAAAAAATTGTGTGTGTGTGTGTGTGTGTGTGTGTAAAATATGACTTAAAAAGATAGCAGGGTCTGTGGAAGGCCTTCACAAATCAAAAGGGCCTGCATACATTCTGTCATGTGTGCTGATTCATTCAATGGTAGGTAGATAGGTAAATGTGCCCCACCAGGACATTGCACAAGTGATAAATACCCGATGACACAAAATGCCACCATGCGGATGAGGATCACCCATGGAGAGGCCCAGGAAACCCCGTTCAGCCATTAGGCCATATTTCAGGCCCGGCCATATTTAGGGCCCCTATCAAGAGCCAGGGTTGGGCTTCAAATTGCTAAAAATTACATCCAAAAAGGGGTTCAATATATTTGTCGGTACTTTATAATCTGTTCTTTAAATCACAAACCCTTTCTGTATTCTGTGTTTTTATTATAAGGAATAGATTTGTATCTATTGGGATCTTGGTTTTACTAGAGTTTAGCTTCCAGGAGGGTCTCCACAGCTTGTCAGGTCAAAGGGTAAAGAACCAAAAAAGCAAAACACTCTGATCCTTCAAGTTAGGGGTTGAATCATGGGATCTACAGCACCATCCTTGTAGAAAATCTCATGTCATCCTGAAACAGATATCTAAGCACAGATTATGGATGGATTTAAATATAAAAATTACCCTGGAACGCGGTTTTCTGTATAAATTAAACATTTCATAATTGGATTTGCAAATACATTCATTTAACTCATTTATCAAATGCCAGCCAAAAATCCTTTTTTTTTAAACACTTGGGATGGATACTTGGCACAATTCACCTGTTTAAATTGAATTCAGCCCTGGGTGTAGAGTCAAAGGTCACGCCTCCAACTCTCCACTGGCCAGAATCCACATCCAGCTGTAACACAAAATCTCTCACAAAAGTCTTCATCCACTCAAAGATACGATTATCCACGGATGAATCCAACAAGAACACAATATCTGAGCCAGTCTCACTAGATTCTGTATTAAGAAGAAAAACATACTTTTTAACATTATTATATTTAAAAATCGTATATATTGTTAAATCTTGTCAATTTTTTTTTTCTCAACATACTATGAGAAGGAATAAACTAGAGAACTTGATAATGACTGGCAAGACTGAGGAAAAAAAAGATCAGGTGTGTATTAAAAAATGATGCATAGGAAAGGTGCCAGTACTGTATACTTTTGCATATCACCAGGGAAAAACCTTGATATTACAACTGCCTCTGGTATAAGACAACATGAATATTATATAATCTTTGAAATTTCCATGAAATGCATGGTAATTTGTTTTGTACTGTTAGGGTTAATTTAACTCTGTCCCACTGTTAGTAAATTCTCTTTTCTTCTTCTTTCTGCTTTGCATTCACCGGCTGTGAATTCCGGCGTAAAGACCTAGTTGTTCGACCTTTTTGACTTTGGCTTTTTATCAGGACCTGAGTTTTGCATGTACATCCATTTTAGTGGCTTATTTTTGTGCTGTTCTTGTTCATTACATCTTCGGCAAATGTACTCCGACTTTGAGGGATTACATCGATCCTATCTCTAGGATGACTGTGGCCATTGTTTCTTGGGACGTGATGTTACCTCATTTGTGTGGTGTCCTCTTTGTCCCTTTATCTACAGATGCTGTTTCAGAGAAACCTTTTAGGGCTACCAGGTGTAGACTGGTTAGCCCTGAAGGGAAGGTGGAGGCAGATCATAGGTATTTACCACCATCCAATGGGGCTTCCATAAACGCAGAGCCATCACATGATGCTCTGGCCCTGGGCTCACCCAAGAAATTGTCACATTCTGCACATGGCTGAGTGCTTAATCCTACATCCGTATGTTGAGTTTTCCAGTCATCACCGGCTGCACACTCCTGAGACTACGATGGCGACACAAATAGGTAAATTTTTATTCTTCCAGGTAAATAACTTTCAGAAAGTAAACTTACGTGGTATTCTTCTAGTTTAAAAACTTTCAGAAAGTGAACTTACGTGGTTTTCTTCAAGGTGAAAAACTTTCAAAAAGTGAACTTACGTGGTATTCTTCCAGGTTAAAAACTTTCAGAAAGTGAACTTACGTGGTATTCTTCTAGGTGCAAGTGTAGTCTCTGGTGTGGTAGGCTCTGTTGGAGTGGCAACAGCAACTGGAGATTCAGTTCAAAATTTAAAAAAAAGATTAGTTATGGTACAAATAAAATATTAGTAGCACTTATCAAAATCACCCAAGTGCGGTTTTGGCAATATTCACCAAACTTATTTTAAGGGCTGTTTTTTGTCACTTTACTTACAATCTACCAGAGACACACACGTGAATTCCTACCTTGCCTGAATGGCATAAGTGTTCGGCTTTAATATTGATTCTTGTAGCTTGGGTTGTTTTGATAATAAACCTGTGAATTGCTGTCAATTTTCATCAACTGTCATTTGGAGACGTGTGATAGTTAGCTGGAAGAGAAGTTTGACTTGTCTATACTGTGATCTTGACCCCTAGACAACAGTGTTGAATCTGTATGAGAGAGACTGAATATGGAGGAGATACATTACAAGAGTTGCGTTAGAAAAAGAAAAGACACCATAGCACTGAAGACATTCCCACAAGCACCCCTTTCCATCTTTAGTAACCAACATAGAGTTTCAAACTCCAATGGTACCAGTAGTTGTCAGATTGTATCTCTGTCTTGTGTTTTCACTAATGTTGAGTGTCAGACAGATCTCCTGGTCACTCCTTGATGCTTCATTATATTCAAACCATAATTTTGTGAATATCAGGAAATGATATCAAACTAAACAAAAAAGTAGAAGCAGTTAGCTTTACATTATCACAAACACAGACAACAAGTGAACGATGTGGCTGAAGAGTTGTCACCATAATATTACATACATCTACAATACCACAAGTATGAACAATAATACATAAAATCAATAAAATGATGTATCTCTGACGGAACTCACAGATCTGCCTAAGGCTGGTTCTTTATTGCTGGGTGGTAACAGTTTATCTCAGGTTCCTTCACATTTTCTTACTGTTCATTTCAGCTGTTTCCCTCAGACTTTCTCACTGTTTATCCCGGCTGTTTCTGTCAGACTTTCTTACTGTTTATCTTAGCTGTTTCCCTCAGACTTTCTTACTGTTTATCTCAGCTGTTTCCCTCAGACTTTCTTACTGTTTATCTCAGCTGTTTCCCTCAGACTTTTTTACTGTTTATCCCGGCTGTTTCTGTCAGACTTTCTTACTGTTTATCTCAGCTGTTTCTCTTAGACTTTCTCACTGTTTACCTCAGCTGTTTCACTCAGACTTTCTTACTGTTTATCTCAGCTGTTTCCCCTCAGACTTTTTTACTGTTTATCTTAACTGTCTCTCTCAGACTTTCTTACTGTTTATCTCAGCTGTTTCCCTCAGATTTTCTTACTGTTTATCTCAGCTGTTTCCCTCAGATTTTCTTTGTTTATCTCAGCTGTTTCCCACTGACTTTCTTACTGTTTATCTCCGCTGTTTTCTTCAGACTTTCTCACTGTTTATCTCAGCTGTTTCCCTCAGACTTTCTCACTGTTTATCTCAGCTGTTTACCCCAGACTTTCTCACTGTTTATCTCAGCTGTTTCCCTCAGACTTTCTTACTGTTTATCTCGGTTGTTTCCTTCAGACTTTCTTACTGTTTATCTCAGCTGTTTCCCTCAGACTTTCTTACTGTTAATCTCGGCTGTTTCCTTCAGACTTTCTTACTGTTTATCTCAGCTGTTTCCCTCAGACTTTCTTACAGTTTATCTCAGCTGTTCCCCTCAGATTTTCTTAATGTTTATCTCAGCTGTTTCCTTCAGATTGTCTTACTGTTAATCCCACTTGTTTTAGTCAGATTTTCTTACTGTTGATGTTGGCTGTTTCCTTCAGATTTTCTTACTTTTGATCATAGCTGTTTTATGCACATTTGATTATTGATTTACTTAGTTGACAGAAATATATTTCCCTGATATCAGATGCTGATGATCATGTGAGATGGTGAAACCCCCACTAATGGCAATGATACATGATGATGATGGCAAATACTTCATTAGAGTATTGTTTCTGTCTTCTTCTGACCTAATTATTGAGTCATAAAGTGTCACACAAAGGAGTTAGATGTTGTTTCCTGTCTGTTGCTAGTTGCATAGCTTGTGTTAATGTCATACTGCATTCCTCCTTATCTCCCTCCTCCCATCTCTTTCTTGGTCAGCCTCTTGCCTTTTAGTCTGCCGTGCTCGTCTAGTCTGGATGAAAATCTCTTTGTTTGTTAAATATCACTAATGAAAATTTTGTATAATAATGCAAGAAATGCTCACCTCTGTCCATGTTGTACTTGTAGATGCCAGAAATCTCTGAGAGCTCCGACTCACTGTTGACAATAACTCTGTAGTCTTCTAGTGGTTGGGAACTGATCTGATCCAGTTCTCTGCTGTCTCTAAAACCCATACCTATTGTGTAGACACCAACTCCAGCATCTTTGAGTCGTCTGGCTGCAGCAACACTCTGTTGACTGTTGGCACTCTGTGCATTGCCTGGAGATACAGTTGTACATATATTAGAATATGAATGACATTTTTATATATACCAGCATCAATGAGTTAGTCAGTCTTAAGGCTAGTGTTACAGTTAAAGTAAAGGACCCTTTTCATGCTAGAGGCATACAGGACATATGATTCTACACTCATGTTTACGTAGAACAATAAGCACTGGATTGGTGATCTGGCCAACATCCTGCCAGCCACTTCCCAATATGTTATCTGGTACCCATTTTTAAGCCAGGCTGTGCTGGAAGCTGGTGTCATTTTTTTAAACAAAACCACCCATGCAGCCACGAACTGGGATTTTAATTTTGTTTGCATAGTCATCATATTACTTATAAGGCTGCTGCTATCATAGTCAAGTTTTTATAATTTAATCCTCCACATCATCAAGTTAGTTATAAGGCTTGCGTTTCAATACTCCAGTTATTATATTTAAAGCATCCACATCATCAAGTTAGTTTTAAGGCCAGTGTTACAAGAGTACAGCTATTATATTTAAACAGCACACATCATCAAGTTAGTTATAAGGCTTGCATTACAATACTCCAGTTATTATATTTAAAGCATCCACATCGACAAGTTAGTTTTAAGGCCAGTGTTTAAAGAGTCCAGCTATTATATTCAAAACATGAACATCATCAAGTTAGTTACAAGGCCAGTGTTTCAATAGTCCTGTTATATTTAAATCAGCCACATCATCAAGTTAGTTATAAGGCCAGTGTTTCAATAGTCCGGTTATATTTAAATCAGCCACATCGTCAAGTTAGTTATAAGGCCAGTGTTTCAATAGTCCGGTTATATTTAAATCAGCCACATCGTCAAGTTAGTTATAAGGCCAGTGTTTCAATAGTCCGGTTATATTTAAATCAGCCACATCGTCAAGTTAGTTATAAGGCCAGTGTTTCAATAGTCCGGTTATATTTAAATCAGCCACATCATCAAGTTAGTTATAAGGCCAGTGTTTCAATAGTCCGGTTATATTTAAATCAGCCACATCATCAAGTTAGTTATAAGGCCAGTGTTTCAATAGTCCGGTTATATTTAAATCAGCCACATCATCAAGTTAGTTATAAGGCCAGTGTTTCAATAGTCCGGTTATATTTAAATCAGCCACATCATCAAGTTAGTTATAAGGCCAGTGTTTCAATAGTCCGGTTATATTTAAATCAGCCACATCATCAAGGTAGTTTTAAGACTGGTATTACAATAGTTCAGTTACTATATTTAAAGCATCTACATCATCAACTTAGTTATAAGGCTTGTGTTACAATAGTCCAGTTTTTATATTTAAAGCATGTACATTATCAGGTTAGTCATCATACAGATATACTGTCATCAGCATCACCTGATTAGTAAGTCCTAAATACTGTACTAAAATCATCATGTAGATATATTTGCATCATTGTCATCACTATCAGATTAATCAGTCTTAAATTCATGCTAAAGTAATCATGCAAGGATATTTTCATTCATCAGCTTAGTCACTACTAAGGGTGGGATTTGTCATCATGCATCTATATTTAAATCATGATCACACACACAAACACACACATATAAATATATATGTCAGTTCTTAGTATGATATGAAAGTAGTCACGTAGTTATGTTTATGCCATCATTTTCACCATTACCAGGGGGCTGCATGGTCTTGAGGCATGGTGTCCGCCTCAAGTGTTAGAGGTTCCGGGTTCAATCCCAAGTAAGGGCTGGGATTTTATTTTTTCACATGGACTTGGACTTCTAGTAATCCCCCCCTGGTCTCTGGGTAGTGAGATCAGACATCCGTGTCTATTCTTGCGAATGTAAAAATTTCCTTGGCAGTTGAAAATCAAAAAGAGTAGCCTAACAGTGCTGCCGAGGCAAAATTTGGAGTTAAAAATGTACCCAAAGTATTTCAGGATCCTCACCAGTGCTACAGAGCCTGTGCACTGTGCTGAGATTCTTTGGACTCAGACTTGAGTAAGAAGAAGAACGGAGCACTTATGGGTTACTACCCGTGTGCCACGATATTGATCCGTTTTTCAAACCTCAAACCACCACCATTACCATCAATATCATTATTACCATCATTATCATTATCACTACAATGAGTAACATCATTACTATGTTACTGTTACTACACTGGTGTTGAGAATAGTTATATTTACATCTGCGACAGTAGGTTAGTCATTTTAAGACTGGGTTAAAATCATCTGATAGTTATTTTACTTCACTTTTCCTCATCATCATTACCAGCATTATCACCATGAGGTTAGTTGTGTCTATGCCTGTGTGAAGGTGGTATTGTAGTCATATTTACATCATCATTTTACTTCTAAAGGCTCACCTAAAATCATTGTATAATTATTTTACATTATCAAAATAATGTTAGTCCATTCTGATCTTGGTGTTAAAATCACCAGATAGTTGCAATGACCTTTAATTTTGTAAATTCTCTTCAGATCAGACCTCAATGCCATTTTAACTTATCTAATATAACTATTCATTGGATATTGTCTGCATTCTTTATTTTCCTGAACTGTGACCACAAGTATTCAATATAATCACAAGCCTTAAAGGTTTACTGCCTGTGAATTTTATTATGTCCATTATCTGTGCAGCTGATGAATCAAATCATTTATTAGTTAAACAACAGTTGAATTAAAATGCTCTTTTTGTACTCTCGTGATTTTTTTTTTAATGTTCCATATTGTAGGCTGCATAATTGTCAAGCTCATAATATTTGTAAATTTTTGTATAATTTTGTTTATATTCCATACAGTGGGCACTGTGGCTTAGTCGATGCGAACTCTTCATAATGCTGGGGTGGCGGGTTCTAATCACAGCCGCGGGCTATGCACCTTGCGTTGGTTTTGACAGTAGTATCAGGGGGCCGACCATCCAGAAAGTAATGGCAAACTACTGGACATAAATTTGCCTAGAGAAACCACACAACAGCCAGGGGCTGCTGGGGTTGGTTCTGCAATGTCCTGTAAAAGGATACGCAACTAACCATATTCCATACAAGTGATGTCACAGCACTCTGGGCATTATTTTTTAATACATGCTCTGTCTTCTCAAAAAGCTGTTATTTTAAAAACATGATTTTTACTACAGGCCACAGACTGTGTATGTGTATGCGGATCTACTTTTCTATTCACTGAAGAAGAGAAATAATGCATTTCTAATTGTCCTTAATAGTGTATGGAGTTTACAAATGATTATAGTCCAAGGAACTTTATCCCTATATCATGACCCATCCAAAGAACATCCACATGGACTGTAAAAACAATTAACACTAGTTAATTTTTTTGGAAAAATAATTACCTGTGAGCAAAACTACAAAGTTTCTGGCTCTAGGTCTGTCCCCATTCTCAGCTGTGAACACGCTGGACCTGACAAACTCAAAAGCACTTGCAACATCAGGACGGCGATTGCTTCGTTGATTTTTGAGACCACCCACAGCACTAACCACCTCATCCTGGAAGTTGTACCTTAAAAAAAACAAAGCAAAATATTATTTTCAAATATGAACGTGTCTGCTGTCTAAACATTACTCAGCATAGAAAGAAATGTACTGCACTGTACTTTAATTTACTATGCTTTAAGAAAGTGATTCCAACTTGGTGGTCAGTTACCCCTGGAGGATTTGTGGAGCAACATAAAGGGGTCTGTGACATCACTCCAAAAAATAAACAAATTCCTTATGTGGGTTCTTGCCCTGGCTATCTCCCGAATAATGGTCCAAAATTATCGAGGCCAAAAATATACCCTAACAGGGCCTCAGTCACGTGTTAATTGTGGACTTCCGCCACCGCCGAGAGTATCTCCCACGCCACTACACATGGCATGGATTGGGGCTAAACTAGATGGTTGGGACTGATGAGCAAATAAAATAAAAGAAGCTGCAGGAGATGCAGTAGCTGCTGCTCGTGAGTCCCAGCCATCTAGTTTAGCCCCAATCCAAGCCGCACGTAGCGGCTTGGGAGATACTCTTGGCGGTGGCGTAAGCCGCAGGAAGTGCGCAATTTAAGTCGCCGAAAGTCCGCAATTGACACGTGACAGAGGCCCTGTTAGGGTATATTTTCAGCCTCAATAATTTGGGACGGTTATTCGGAAGATAACCCTTGCCCCATTGTGAGGGTTAAAGAATGTATCTGTCTTAGTGGTGATGAACCAACATTTTGCACAAAAATAAACCAGATCTGTGAAACAGATGTGCATGGAAAACTTGGGTTCTGGAAAAAGACCAAAGTAAAGAAGTGGTTATACAAACAGAACTTTCAATCCATCCTAAACACAAAGAAGAAGGAGACTTATGGGCAGAAACAACTCTCATTTTAACTCTTGGAGTCCCAAGAAACGCATCATACGTTCATAGGTTCCTACTGAGAAGCCCAATGATTGCATGATGCACCGATTTTATGACTCTCTCTACCCCCTGGGCCTGTGATGACTCAAAGAGTTAACAACTAAAAGTTGGAATTTGTTTTAATAATTTTTTTCTTTAAATATGACTTTAAAAAAATAGCAGAGTTGGTGGAAAGCCTTCAAAAATCAAAAAGTCTTTCATACGTTCTGTGATTTTGTAAGGATGCATCCATTATATTATATGGTACTTTATAATCTGTACTATAAATCACTAACCCTTTCTGCATTTTATGTGTTTATTATAAATAAAGTGTTACCTCCCCCCAAACAGTGAACAATACATAAGTTAAATTTGTATTTACTAGTATGACCACAATGTTTAATTTAACAGTCACACTGGTGGCCCAGGTTTTTGTTCATTTCTTTATTTCGCTGTTATCTTTCTTGACACCACACATCTATATATGTCACAGGAAATACATGTATCTGTCTACCAAACTGCTAAATACTGGAGTTAGTATTACAGGGGATGCCTCAGGTGCACTTAGGGGCAATGACTAAAGATACAGCAGTGGTGGAGAGAAAGATGATGTAGAAAAAGGGATATTAAATAAAGGGTTTTAGTTACTATATGCTAAAACCATCGTAGTCTATTAGCCCTAATGTTGCTAGCAATAATTTAAACAGATTAAAAATGTCATTGTTGCTTCAGTTTCTCCTTTCTCTACTGTTTTTGTCTTTGATGGGGCTAAACATTGGTCTTAAGACCCTGTTCTAAACAATCTGTTGTATGGCTTTGTCTCTTTCAGTTGTACTCCACGCTAAAGCGCCATTTAGGACTGATCATGCCAGAGTTGTATATATTGGGATCATGGTTTTACTAGAGTGAAGCTTCCAGGAGGGTCTCCACAGCTTGTCAGGTCAAAGGGTTAAGAACCAACAAAGCGAAACACTCTGGTCCTTCAGGTTAGAGGTTGAATCATGGGTCTACAGCACCATCCTTGTAGAAAACCTCATGTCATCATGAAACAGACATCTAAGCATAGATTCTGGATGGATTTAAACATTAAAATTACCCTGGAACCCAGTTTTCTGTATAAATTAAACATTTCATAATTGGATTTGCATATACATTCATTTAACTCATTTATCAAATGCCAGCCAAAAATAATTTATTTTTTAAACACTTGGGATGGATACTTGGCACAATTCACCTGTTTAAATTGAATTCAGCCCTGGGTGTAGAGTCAAAGGTCACGCCTCCAACTCTCCACTGGCCAGAATCCACATCCAGCTGTAATACAAAATCTCTCACAAAAGTCTTCATCCACTCAAAGATACGATTATCCACGGATGAATCCAACAAGAACACAATATCTGAGCCAGTCTCACTAGATTCTGTATTAAGAAGAAAAAAACATACTTTTTAACATGATTATATTTATAAAAATTGTATATATTGTGAAATTGTGTCAATTTTTTTTTCTAAACATACTATGAGAAGGAATAAACTAGAGAACTTGGTAATGACTGGCAAGACTGAGGAAAAAAAAGATCAGGTGTGTATTAAAAAATGATGCATAGGAAAGGTGCCAGTACTGTATACTTGTGCATATCACCAGGGAAAAACCTTGATATTACAACTGTCTCTGGTATAAGACAACATGAATATTATATAATCTTTGAAATTTCCATGAAATGCATGGTAATTTGTTTGGTACTGTTAGGGTTAATTTAACTCTGTCCCACTGTTAGTAAATTCTCTTTTCTTCTTCTTTCTGCTTTGCATTCACCGGCTGTGAATTCCGGCGTAAAGACCTAGTTGTCCGACCTTTTTGACTTTGGCTTTTTATCAGGACCTGAGTTTTGCATGTACATCCATTTTAGTGGCTTATTTGTATGCTGTTCTTGTTCACTACATCTTTGGCAAATGTACTCCGACTTTGAGGGATTACATCGATCCTATCTCTAGGATGACTGTGGCCATTTTTTCTTGGGACGTGATTTTACCTCATTTGTGTGGTGTCATCTTTGTCCCATTATCTACAGATGCTGTTTCAGAGAAACCTTTTAGGGCTACCACGTGTAGACTGGTTAGCCCTCAAGGAAAGGCAGAGGCAGATCATAGGCATTTACCACCATCCAATGGGGCTTCCATAAATGCAGAGCAATCACATGATGCTCTGGCCCTGGGCTCACCCAAGAAATTGTCACATTCTGCACATGGCTAAGTGCTTAATCCTACATCCGTATGTTGAGTTTTCCAGTCATCACGGGCTGCACACTCCTGAGACTACCAGGACTTCGATGGCGACACAAATAGGTAAATTTTTATTCTTCCAGGTAAATAACTTTCACAAAGTAAACTTACGTGGTATTCTTCTAGTTTAAAAACTTTCAGAAAGTGAACTTACGTGGTTTTCTTCAAGGTGAAAAACTTTCAAAAAGTGAACTTACGTGGTATTCTGACAGGTTAAAAACTTTCAGAAACTGAACTTACGTGGTATTCTTCTAGGTGCAAGTGTAGTCTCTGGTGAGGCTGGCTCTGTTGGAGTGGCAACAGCAACTGGAGATTCAGTTCAAAATTTAAAAAAAGATTAGTTATGGTACAAATAAAAAATTAGTAGCAATAATAAAGTGCGGTTTTGGCAATATTCACCAAACTTATTTTAAGGGCTGTTATTTGTCACTTTACTTACAATCTACCAGAGACACACACGTGAATTCCTACCTTGCCTGAATGGCATAAGTGTTCGGCTTTAATATTGATTCTTGTCACTTGGGTTGTTTTGATAATAAACCTGTGAATTGCTGTCAATTTTCATCAACTGTCATTTGGAGACGTGTGACAGTTGATTGGAAGAAAAGTTTGACTGGTCTGATAGCGATTTTGACACCTAGACAACAGTGTCAAATCTGTATGAGAGAGACCGAATATGGAGGAGATACATTACAAGAGTTGCGTTAGAATAAGAAAAGACACCATAGCACTGAAGACATTCCCACAAGCACCCCTTTCCATCTTCAGTAACCAGCATATTCCAACTCCAGTGGTACCAGTAGTTGTCAGATTGTATCTCTGTCTTGTGTTTTCACTAATGTTGAGTGTCAGACAAATCCCCTGTTCACTCCTTGATGCTTCATTATGTTCAAACCATAATTTTGTGAATATCAAGAAATTATATCAAACAAAACAAAAGTAGAAGCAGTTAGCTTTACATTATCACAAACACAGACAACAAGTGAACGATGTGGCTGAAGAGTTGTCACCACCATATTACATACATCTACAATACCACAAGTGTGAACAATAATACATAAAATCAATAAAATGATGTATCTCTGACGGAACTCACAGATCTGCCTAAGGCTGGTTCTTTATTGCTTGGTGGTAACAGTTTATCTCAGGTTCCTTCACATTTTCTTACTGTTCACTTCAGCTGTTTCCCTCAGACTTTCTGACTGTTTATCCCGGCTGTTTCTGTCAGACTTTCTTACTGTTTATCTCAGCTGTTTCCCTCAGACTTTCTTACTGTTTATATCAGCTGTTGCCCTCAGACTTTCTTACTGTTTATTCCAGCTGTTTCTGTCAGACTTTCTTACTGTTTATCTCAGCTGTTTCCCTCAGACTTTCTTACTGTTTATATCAGCTGTTGCCCTCAGACTTTCATACTGTTTATTCCAGCTGTTTCTGTCAGACCTTCTTACTGTTTATCTCAGCTGTTTCCCTCTGACTTTCTTACTGTTTATCACAGCTGTTTCCCTCAGACTTTCTTACTGTTTACCTCAGCTATTCCCCTCAGACTTTCTTACTGTTTATCTCAGCTGTTTCCCTCATATTTTCTTACTGTTTATCTCAGCTGTATCCCTCAGATTTTCTTACTGTTTATCTCAGCTGTATCCCTCCGACTTTCTTACTGTTTATCTCAGCTGTTTCCCCAGACTTTCTTACTGTTTATCTCAGCTGTTTCCCTCAGATTTTCTTACTGTTTATCTCAGCTGTTTCCTTCAGATTTTCTTACTGTTTATCTCAGCTGTTTCCCTCAGATTTTCTTACTGTTTATCTCAGCTGTTTCCCTCCGACTTTCTTACTGTTTATCTCAGCTGTTTCCCCCAGACTTTCTTACTGTTTATCTCAGCTGTTTCCCTCAGATTTTCTTACTGTTTATCTCAGCTGTTTCCTTCAGACTTTCTTACTGTTTATCTCAGCTGTTTCCCCCCGACTTTCTTACTGTTTATCTCAGCTGTTTCCCCCAGACTTTCTCACTGTTTATCTTAGCGGTTTCCCTCAGATTTTCTTACTGTTTATCTCAGCTGTTTCCTTCAGATTTTCTTACTGTTAATCCCACTTGTTTTAGTCAGATTTTCTTACTGTTGATGTTGGCTGTTTCCTTCAGATTTTCTTACTTTTGATCATAGCTGTTTTAAGCACATCTGATTTACTTAGTTGACAGAAATATATTTCCCTGGTATCAGATGCTGATGATCATGTGAGATGGTGAAACCCCCACTAATGGCAATGATACATGATGATGATGGCAAATACTTCATTAGAGTATTGTTTCTGTCTTCTTCTGACCTAATTATTGAGTCATAAAGTGTCACACAAAGGAGTTAGATGTTGTTTCCTGTCTGTAGCTAGTCGCATAGCTTGTGTTAATGTCGTACTGCATTCCTCCTTATCTCCCTCCTTCCATCTCTTTCTTGGTCAGCCTCTTGCCTTTTAGCCTGCCGTGCTCATCTAGTCTGGATGAAAATCTCTTTGTTTGTTAAATATCACTAATGAAAAATTTGTATAATAAGGCAAGAAATGCTCACCTCTGTCCATGTTGTACTTGTAGATGCCAGAAATCTCTGAGAGCTCCGACTCACTGTTGACAATAACTCTGTAGTCTTCTAGTGGTTGGGAACTGATCTGATCCAGTTCTCTGCTGTCTCTAAAACCCATACCTATTGTGTAGACACCAACTCCAGCATCTTTGAGTCGTCTGGCTGCAGCAACACTCTGTTGACTGTTGGCACTCTGTGCATTGCCTGGAGAAATATTTGTACATATATTAGAATATGATAATATACCAGCATCAATGAGTTAGTCAGTCTTAAGGCTAGTGTTACAATCCTAGGAACTTTACCTCTGCATCAAGACCCATCCAGACATATTCACATGGACTGTAAAAACAATTAACACTAGTTAATATTTTTTGAAATATAATTACCTGTGAGCAAAACTACAAAGTTTCTGGCTCTAGGTCTGTCCCCATTTTCAGCTGTGAACACGCTGGTCCTCACAAACTCAAAAGCACTTGCAACATCAGGTCGACGATTGCTTCGTTGATTTTTGAGACCACCCACAGCATTAACCACCTCATCCTGAAAGTTGTACCTTTCAAAACACAAAGCAAAATATGCTGTTTTCCAAATGTGAATGTATCCTTGTCTAAACGTTACTCAACATAGAAATATATATACTGCACTGTCATTTTATTTACTATGTTTTAAGACAGTGATTCCAACTTTGTGGTCAGTTACTTGGAGGATTTATGGAGCAATATAAAGGGGTCTGTGACATCCCTCGGAAAACAAATGGCTTATATGGTTCTTGGTCCCATTGTGGGGGATTAAAAAAACCAAAAACTGATTCACTGCCCCAAACAAGCATGGCATAAAAGTCAACAAATGAAGTGTGTTCCATCGAGGTCACAGTGTTTCTGTCTAAGAGGCAAGGAACCAAAATTCTGCACAAAATAAACCAGATCTATAAAATAGATGTGCATCAAAAACGTGGGTTCTGGAACAAGACCAAAGACCAGAAGTGGTTGAACATCCAAGACTTTCCATTCAAGTTTACATCTGGTAAAGGCAAAGAAGAAGGAGACTTATGGGGAAAAAACATCAACCCTCACTTTTAGCAACTCAAATATAGAATTTAAAAAAATATTTTTGGTGTGTGTAAAATATGACTTTAAAAAAATAGCAGTGTCTGTGGAAAGCCTTCACAAATCAAAAGGACCTGCATACGTTCCGTCATGTGTGCTGCTTCGTTCAATGGTAGGTAGATAGGTTATTGTACCCCACCAGGACATTGCACAAGCGATAAATACCCGATGACACATAATGCCACCATGCAGATGAGGATCACCCGTGGAGAGGCCTAGGAAACCCCGTTCAGCCATTAGGCCATATTTCAGGGCCGACTATATTTAGGACCCCCCATGAAGAGCCAGGGTTGGGCTTCAAAATTGCTAAAAATGCATCCGAAAAGGGGATTCAATATATTTGTTTTACTTTATAATCTGTTCTTTAAATCACAAACCCTTTCTGTGTTCTGTGTGTTTATTATAAATGAAGTGTTAACTCCTCCCAAACCGTAAACAATACATAAGTTAAATTTTCATTTACTAGTATGACCACAATGTTTAATTTAACAGACACACTTGTGGCCCATGTTATTATGAGTTTCTTTATTTATTGCGACAATCAGTAGAAGTACATTTTTGCTGGAGTTGTATCCTTTAGAATATTTTTTTCCTAATACTTCCCTGGAAAAGGTAATTTGAATAAAATTTTATTCTGCTGTTTTCTTCCTTAAAACCACATATCTATATGTGTCAGAGGCAATACATGTGTTTGTCTACCAAACTGCTAAATACTGGAGTTAGTATTACAGGGGATGCCTTATGTGCACTTGGGGGCAATGACTAAAAAATTTGGCAGCTATGGAAACAAAGATCATGCAAAAGAAGGGTTAGAATATATAGGGTTTTAGTTACTAAATGCTAAAACTACTATAGTCTATTAGCCCTAAGAGTGCTATCAATAAGTGATGATTTTAAACATGTTAAAAATGTCATTGTTGCTTCAGTTTCTCCTTTCTCTACTGTTTCTGTCTTTGATGGGGCTAAACATTGGTCTTAAGACCCTGTTCTAAACGATCTGTTGTATGGCTTTGTCTCTTTCAGCTGTACTCCACGCTGCAGTGCCATTTAGGATAATTGATCCTGCCAGATTTGTATATATTGGGATCTTGGTTTTACTAGAGTGTAGCTTCCAGGAGGGTCTCCACAGCTTGTCAGGTCAAAGGGTGAAGAACCAACAAAGCGAAACACTCTGGTCCTTCAGTTTAGGGGTTGAATCATGGGGTTTATAGCACCATTCTTTTAAAAAACCTCATGTCATCATGAAACAGACATCTAAGCATAGATTATGGATGGATTTTAATATAAAAATTACCCTGGAACCCGGTTTTCTGTATAAATTAAACATTTCATAATTGGATTTGCATATACATTCATTTAACTCATTTATCAAATGCCAGCCAAAAAATACTTTATTTTTTAAACACTTGGGATGGATACGTGGCACAATTCACCTGTTTAAATTGAATTCAGCCCTGGGTGTAGAGTCAAAGGTCACGCCTCCAACTCTCCACTGGCCAGAATCCACATCCAGCTGTAACACAAAATCTCTCACAAAAGTCTTCATCCACTCAAAGATACGATTATCCACGGATGAATCCAACAAGAACACAATATCTGAGCCAGTCTCACTAATTCTTGGTTAAAAAATTTCGAAAGTGAACTTAAGTGGGATTCTTTTAGGTGCAATGAGTCTTTTGGTGTGGTAGGCTCCCGTTTGGGGTGGCAACAGCAACTGGAAAATTCAGTTCAAAATTTAAAAAAAAAATTAGTTTTTGGGACAAATAAAATATTAGTAGCACTTTTCAAAAACACCCCCAAATTTTTGGGAATTTTTAAACCCAAACGTTGTTTTTAAGGGGTTTTTGTCCCTTTATTTCAATCTACCAAAGACAATTTCATGAAAACCCACCTTTCCCGTTGGGGAAAAAGGTTCGGCTTTAATACTGATTTTTTCGCTTTGGGTTTTTTTGAAAAATAAACCTGGAATTGCCGTCAATTTAAACAA
>CAJHNH020001894.1:31140-138249 GCA_905116865.2 Candidula unifasciata | reverse complement strand
GCTGTTTACTTTGGATTTTCTTACTGTTGATCTTTTTTGTTTCCTTCAGATTTTCTAACTGATAATCTCAGCTGTTTCAAGTACATTTGATTATTGATTTACTTTATGGACAGAAACACATTTCCCTCATATAAGGCGATGATGGTCATGTGAGGTTGTGAAACATGATCACCCTCACTTGTAGGCATGATACATGATGATAATGGCAATTAATCCATTAGAATATTGTTTCTTTCTTATTTTAATCTAGTGCTTATGTCATAAAGTGTCATGCAAAGGAGTTAGATGTAGTTTCCTGTCCGTTGCTACTTGCATAGCTTGTGTTAATGTCATATTGCATTTCTCCTTTACTTCCTCCTCCCATCTCTTTCTTAGTCAGCCTCTTGCCTTTTAGCCTGCTGTGCTTATCTAGTATGGGTTAAAATCTCTTTTTTTGTTAAATATCACTAATGTAAACTTTGTATAATAAGGCAAGAAATGCTCACCTCTGTCCATGTTGTACTTGTAGATGCCAGAAATCTCTGAGAGCTCCGACCCACTGTTGACAAAAACTCTGAAGTCCTCCAGTGGTTGGGAACTGATCTGATCCAGTTCTCTGCTGTCTCTAAAACCCATACCTATTGTGTAGACACCAACTCCAGCATCTTTGAGTCGTCTGGCTGCAGCAACACTCTGTTGACTGTTGGCACTTTGTGCATTGCCTGGAAAAAATAGTTGTACATATATTAGAATATGATAATATACCAGCATCAATGAGTTAGTCAGTCTTAAGGCTAGTGTTACAATCCTAGGAACTTTACTTCTGAATCAACACCCATCCAGATATATCCACATGGACTGTAAAAACAATTAACACTAGTTAATTTTTTTGAAATATAATTACCTGTGAGCAAAACTACAAAGTTTCTGGCTCTAGGTCTGTCCCCATTCTCAGCTGTGAACAGGCTGGTCCTCACAAACTCAAAAGCACTTGCAACATCAGGACGACGATTGCTTCGTTGATTTTTGAGACCACCCACAGCATTAACCACCTCATCCTGAAAGTTGTACCTTCAAAACACAAAGCAAAATATGCTGTTTTCCAAATGTGAATGTGTCCCTGTCTAAACGTTACTCAACATAGAAATATATATACTGCACTGTCATTTTATTTACTATGTTTTAAGACAGTAATTCCAACTTAGTGGTAAGTTACACTTGGAGGATTTATGGAGCAGTATAAAGGGGTCTTTGACATCCCTCCAAAAAAAAAGCCTTATATGGTTCTTGGCCCCATTGTTGGGGATTAAAAAAACCAAAAACTGATTCACTGCCCCAAACAAGCATGGCATAAAAGTCAACAAATGAAGTGTGTTCCATCGAGGTCACAGTGTTTCTGTCTAAGAGGCAAGGAACCAAAATTCTGCACAAAATAAACCAGATCTATAAAATAGATGTGCATCAAAAACGTGGGTTCTGGAACAAGACCAAAGACCAGAAGTGGTTGAACATCCAAGACTTTCCATTCAAGTTTACATCTGGTAAAGGCAAAGAAGAAGGAGACTTATGGGGAAAAAACATCAACCCTCACTTTTAGCAACTCAAATATAGAATTTAAAAAAATATTTTGGTGTGTGTAAAATATGACTTTAAAAAAATAGCAGTGTCTGTGGAAAGCCTTCACAAATCAAAAGGACCTGCATACGTTCCGTCATGTGTGCTGCTTCGTTCAATGGTAGGTAGATAGGTTATTGTACCCCACCAGGACATTGCACAAGCGATAAATACCCGATGACACATAATGCCACCATGCAGATGAGGATCACCCGTGGAGAGGCCTAGGAAACCCCGTTCAGCCATTAGGCCATATTTCAGGGCCGACTATATTTAGGACCCCCCATGAAGAGCCAGGGTTGGGCTTCAAAATTGCTAAAAATGCATCCGAAAAGGGGATTCAATATATTTGTTTTACTTTATAATCTGTTCTTTAAATCACAAACCCTTTCTGTGTTCTGTGTGTTTATTATAAATGAAGTGTTAACTCCTCCCAAACCGTAAACAATACATAAGTTAAATTTTCATTTACTAGTATGACCACAATGTTTAATTTAACAGACACACTTGTGGCCCATGTTATTATGAGTTTCTTTATTTATTGCGACAATCAGTAGAAGTACATTTTTGCTGGAGTTGTATCCTTTAGAATATTTTTTTCCTAATACTTCCCTGGAAAAGGTAATTTGAATAAAATTTTATTCTGCTGTTTTCTTCCTTAAAACCACATATCTATATGTGTCAGAGGCAATACATGTGTTTGTCTACCAAACTGCTAAATACTGGAGTTAGTATTACAGGGGATGCCTTATGTGCACTTGGGGGCAATGACTAAAAATTTGGCAGCTATGGAAACAAAGATCATGCAAAAGAAGGGTTAGAATATATAGGGTTTTAGTTACTAAATGCTAAAACTACTATAGTCTATTAGCCCTAAGAGTGCTATCAATAAGTGATGATTTAAACATGTTAAAAATGTCATTGTTGCTTCAGTTTCTCCTTTCTCTACTGTTTCTGTCTTTGATGGGGCTAAACATTGGTCTTAAGACCCTGTTCTAAACGATCTGTTGTATGGCTTTGTCTCTTTCAGCTGTACTCCACGCTGCAGTGCCATTTAGGATAATTGATCCTGCCAGATTTGTATATATTGGGATCTTGGTTTTACTAGAGTGTAGCTTCCAGGAGGGTCTCCACAGCTTGTCAGGTCAAAGGGTGAAGAACCAACAAAGCGAAACACTCTGGTCCTTCAGTTTAGGGGTTGAATCATGGGGTTTATAGCACCATTCTTTTAAAAAACCTCATGTCATCATGAAACAGACATCTAAGCATAGATTATGGATGGATTTAAATATAAAAATTACCCTGGAACCCGGTTTTCTGTATAAATTAAACATTTCATAATTGGATTTGCATATACATTCATTTAACTCATTTATCAAATGCCAGCCAAAAAATACTTTATTTTTTAAACACTTGGGATGGATACGTGGCACAATTCACCTGTTTAAATTGAATTCAGCCCTGGGTGTAGAGTCAAAGGTCACGCCTCCAACTCTCCACTGGCCAGAATCCACATCCAGCTGTAACACAAAATCTCTCACAAAAGTCTTCATCCACTCAAAGATACGATTATCCACGGATGAATCCAACAAGAACACAATATCTGAGCCAGTCTCACTATATTCTGTATTAAGAATAAAAACATACTTTTTAACATGATTATATTTAAAAATCGTATATATTGTTAAATCGTGTCAATTTTTTTTTCTAAACATACTCTGAGAAGGAATAAACTAGAGAACTTGGTAATGACTGGCAAGACTGATGTAAAAAGATCAGGTGTGTATTAAAAAATGATGCATAGGAAAGGTGCCAGTACTGTATACTTGTGCACATCACCAGGTAAAAACCTTGATATTACAACTGTCTCTGGTATAAGACAACATGAATATTATATAATCTTTGGAATTTCCATGAAATGCATGGTAATTTGTTTGGTACTGTTAGGGTTAATTTAACTCTGTCCCACTGTTAGTAAATTCTCTTTTCTTCTTCTTTCTTCTTTGCATTCACCGGCTGTGAATTCCGGCGTAAAGACCTAGTTGTCCGACCTTTTTGACTTTGGCTTTTTATCAGGACCTGAGTTTTGCATGTACATCCATTTTAGTGGCTTATTTTTGTGCTGTTCTTGTTCACTACATCTTCGGCAAATGTACTCCGACTTTGAGGGATTACATCGATCCTATCTCTAGGATGACTGTGGCCATTGTTTCTTGGGACGTGATGTTACCTCATTTGTGTGGTGTCCTCTTTGTCCCTTTATCTACAGATTCTGTTTCAGAGAAACCTTTTAGGGCTACCACGTGTAGACTGGTTAGCCCTCAAGGAAAGGCAGAGGCAGATCATAGGCATTTACCACCATCCAATGAGGCTTCCATAAATGCAGAGCCATCACATGATGCTCTGGCCCCGGGCTCACCCAAGAAATTGTCACATTCTGCACATGGCTGAGTGCTTAATCCTACATCCGTATGTTGAGTTTTCCAGTCATCACAGGCTGCACACTCCTGAGACTACGATGGCGACACAAATAGGTAAATTTTTATTCTTCCAGGTAAATAACTTTCAGAAAGTAAACTTACGTGGTATTCTTCTAGTTTAAAAACTTTCAGAAAGGGAACTTACGTGGTTTTCTTCCAGATAAAAAAATTTTAAAAAGTGAACTTACGTGGTATTCTGACAGGTTAAAAACTTTCAGAAAGTGAACTTACGTGGTATTCTTCTAGGTGCAAGTGTAGTCTCTGGTGTGGTAGGCTCTGTTGGAGTGGCAACAGCAACTGGAGATTCAGTTCAAAATTTTAAAACAAAATTAGTTATGGTACAAATAAAATATTAGTAGCACTATATCAAAATCACTCGTTTTGGCAATTTTCACCAAACGTATTTTAAGGGCTGTTATTTGTCACTTTACTTACAATCTACTAGAGACACACACATGAATTCCTACCTTGCCAGTATGGCATAAGTGTTCGGCTTTAATACTGATTTTTGTCGCTTGGGTTGTTTTGATAATAAACCTGTGAATTGCTGTCAATTTTCATCAACTGTCATTTGGAGACGTGTGATAGTTAGCTGGAAGAGAAGTTTGACTTGTCTATACTGTGATCTTGACCCCTAGACAACAGTGTTGAATCTGTATGAGAGAGACTGAATATGGAGGAGATACATTACAAGAGTTGCGTTAGAATAAGAAAAGACACCATAGCACTGAAGACATTCCCACAAGCACCCCTTTCCATCTTCAGTAACCAACATAGAGTTTCAAACTCCAATGGTACCAGTAGTTGTCTGATGGTATCTCTGTCTTGTGTTTTCACTAATGTTGAGTGTCAGACAGATCTCCTGGTCACTCCTTGATGCTTCATTATATTCAAACCATAATTTTGTGAATATCAGGAAATGATATCAAACTAAACAAAAAAGTAGAAGCAGTCAGCTTTACATTATCACAAACACAGACAACAAGTGAACGATGTGGCTGAAGAGTTGTCACCACCATATTACATACATCTACAATACCACAAGCATGAACAATAATACATAAAATCACTAAAATGATGTATCTCTGACGGAACTCACAGATCTGCCTAAGGCTGGTTCTTTATTGCTTGGTGGTAACAGTTTATCTCAGGTTCCTTCACATTTTCTTACTGTTCATTTCAGCTGTTTCCCTCAGACTTTCTTACTGTTTATCCCGGCTGTTTCTGTCAGACTTTCTTACTGTTTATCTCAGCTGTTTCCCTCAGACTTTCTTACTGTTTATCTCAGCTCTTTCCCTCAGACTTTCTTACTGTTTATCCCGGCTGTTTCTGTCAGACTTTCTTACTGTTTATCTCAGCTGTTTTCTTCAGACTTTCTCACTGTTTATCTCAGCTGTTTCCCTCAGACTTTCTCACTGTTTATCTCAGCTGTTTCCCTCAGACTTTCTCACTGTTTATCTCAGCTGTTTCCTCAGACTTTCTCACTGTTTATCTCAGCTGTTTCCCTCAGATTTTCTTACAGTTTATCTCAGCTGTTCCCCTCAGACTTTCTTAATGTTTATCTCAGCTGTTTCCTTCAGATTGTCTTACTGTTAATCCCACTTGTTTTAGTCAGATTTTCTTACTGTTGATGTTGGCTGTTTCCTTCAGATTTTCTTACTTTTGATCATAGCTGTTTTATGCACATTTGATTATTGATTTACTTAGTTGACAGAAATATATTTCCCTGATATCAGATGCTGATGATCATGTGAGATGGTGAAACCCCCACTAATGGCAATGATACATGATGATGATGGCAAATACTCCATTAGAGTATTGTTTCTGTCTTCTTCCGACCTAATTATTGAGTCATAAAGTGTCACACAAAGGAGTTAGATGTTTCCTGTCTGTAGCTAGTTGCATAGCTTGTGTTAATGTCATACTGCATTCCTCCTTATCTTCCTCCTCCCATCTCTTTCTTGGTCAGCCTCTTGCCTTTTAGCCTGCCGTGCTTGTCTAGTCTGGATGAAAATCTCTTTGTTTGTTAAATATCACTAATGAAAATTTTGTATAATAATGCAAGAAATGCTCACCTCTGTCCATGTTGTACTTGTAGATGCCAGAAATCTCCGAGAGCTCCGACTCACTGTTGACAAAAACTCTGTAGTCCTCTAGTGGTTGGGAACTGATCTGATCCAGTTCTCTGCTGTCTCTAAAACCCATACCTATTGTGTAGACACCAACTCCAGCATCTTTGAGTCGTCTGGCTGCAGCAACACTCTGTTGACTGTTGGCACTTTGTGCATTGCCTGGAAAAAATAGTTGTACATATATTAGAATATGATAATATACCAGCATCAATGAGTTAGTCAGTCTTAAGGCTAGTGTTACAGTGCTAGGAACTTTACCTCTGCATCATGACCCATCCAGACATATCCACATGGACTGTAAAAACAATTAACACTAGTTAATTTTTTTGGAATATAATTACCTGTGAGCAAAACTACAAAGTTTCTGGCTCTAGGTCTGTCCCCATTCTCAGCTGTGAACACGCTGGTCCTCACAAACTCAAAAGCACTTGCAACATCAGGACGACGATTGCTTCGTTGATTTTTGAGACCACCCACAGCATTAACCACCTCATCCTGAAAGTTGTACCTTAAAAACACAAAGCAAAATATGCTGTTTTCCAAATGTGAATGTGTCCCTGTCTAAACGTTACTCAACATAGAAATATATATACTGCACTGTCATTTTATTTACTATGTTTTAAGACAGTAATTCCAACTTAGTGGTAAGTTACACTTGGAGGATTTATGGAGCAATATAAAGGGGTCTGTGACATCCCTCGAAAAAAAAAAATGCTTTATATGGTTCTTGGCCTCATTGTGGGGGGTTAAAAAAACAAAAAACTGATTCACTGCCCCAAACAAGCGTGGCATAAAAGTCAACAAATGAAGTGTGTTCCATCGATTTCAGAGTGTCTCTGTCTAAGAGGCAAGGAACCAAAATTCTGCACAAAATAAACCAGATCTGTAAAATAGATGTGCATGGAAAACTTGGGTTCTGGAACAAGACCAAAGTCCAGAAGTGGTTGAACATCCAAGACTTTCCATCTAAGTTTACATCTGGTAAAGGCAAAGAAGAAGGAGACATATGGAAAAAACATCAACCCTCACTTTTTAGCAACTCAAATATAGAATTTTAAAAAATTTCTTTTTTTTTTGTGTGTAAAATATGACTTTAAAAAAATAGCAGTGTCTGTGGAAAGCATTCACAAATCAAAAGGGCCTGCATACGTTCCGTCATGTGTGCTGCTTTGTTCAATGGCAGGTAGATAGGTAATTGTGCCCCACCAGGACATTGCACAAGTGATAAATACCCAGTGAAACAAAGTGCCAGCATGCGGATGAGGATCACCCATGGAGAGGCCTAGGAAACCCTGTTCAGCCATTAGGCCACATTTCAGAGCCGGCTATATTTAGGACCCCCATGAAGAGCCAGGGTTGGGCTTCAAAATTGCTAAAAATGCATCTGAAAAGGGGATTCAATATATTTGTTGGTACTTTATAATCTGTACTATAAATCACTAACCCTTTCTGTATTTTGTGTGTTTATTATAAATGAAGTGTTAACTCCTCCCAAACTGTAAACAATACACAAGTAAAATTTTTATTTACTAGTATGACCACAGTCGGCTCTGTGGCTAAGTAAATGCAAACGCTTCGTAATGCCGGGATGGAGGGTTTGATCCCAGCTGCGAGCCATGTGCCTTGCATTGGTTTCGACAGTGTTATCAAGAAAGCCGACTGTCCAGAAAGCAATGGCAAACTACTGGACGTAAATTTGCCTAGAAAAACCACACAACAGCTAGGGGCTGTTGGGGTTGGTTCTGCAACGTCTCGTTAAGGATACGCAACTAACCATTGCTAGTTTGACCACAATGTTAAATTTAACACTCACAGTGGTGGCCCAGGTTATGGTGCATTTCTTTATTTATTGTGACAATCAGTAAAAGTAAATTTTGGCTGGAGTTATATCCCTTTGAATATTTTTTGTCCTAATACTTCCCTTGAAAAGATATTTAAAAAAAAAAAATTTTTTTCACTGTTTTCTTCCTTAAAACCACGTATCTATATGTGTCAGAGACAATACATTTGTCTGTCTACCATTTTGGAGTTAGTATTACAGGGCATGCCTTATGCGCACTTAGGGGCAATGACTAAAGATTCGGCAGCCGTGGAGACAAAGATGATGTAGAAGAAGGTATTTTAAATGAAGGGTTTTAGTTACTTTATGCTAAAACCATCGTAGTCTATTAGCCCTAATGTTGCTAGCAATAAGTGATGATTTAAACAGATTATATATTTCATATACAAGGCCACGCCCTTAGAATGGATAAATCAAGACTTCCTTACCAAGCCCTCATTTGGACATCACAGGGGAAAAGATCTCGTGGAAGACCAAGGGAAACCCTACGTAGAACTATCATCAGGGAAGGCTCGCTCATGGGCCACAGAAACATCCAAGACCTACAACGGATTGCAACGGACCGCCGTGCATGGAGAGTCGCGACCTCTGCCCTATGTGCCGCACTCGACACAAGAGGAAAGACTAACTAACTAACTAATATATTTCATTGTTGCTTTTGATTCTCCATTATCTGCTGTTTCTATCTTTGATGGGTCCAAACACTGGTCTTAAGACCCTGTTCTAAACAAACTGTTACATGGCTTCATCTCTTCCAGTCGCACTCCACATTTCAGAGCCATTTAGGACAAGTGATCCTGTCAGAGTTGTATATATTGTGATCTTGGTTTTACAAGACTGTATCTATCAACAGGGTCTCTAAGCTTGACAGGTCAAAGGGCAGAAACTGACAACGAGACACCCTAGTCCTCCAGGTTAGGGGTTGAAGCATGGGGTCAACAGCATGATCTCTGTAAAGAACATTATGTCATCATAAAACAGATATCTTAGCATAGACTGAGCACACACTGAGCATAGACTGAGCATAGACTGAGCACACACTGAGCATAGACTGAGCACACACTGAGCATAGACTGAGCATAGACTGAGCATAGACTGAGCATAGACTGAGCACAGAGCACAGACTGAGCACAGACTGAGCACAGTCTGAGCTCAGACTGAGCTCAGACTGAGCACAGACTGAGCACAGACTGAGCACAGACTGAGCACAGACTGAGCATAGACTGAGCATAGACTGAGCACAGACTGAGCATAGACTGAGCACAGACTGAGCATAGACTGAGCATAGACTGAGCATAGACTATGGATGGATTTTAAATTTTTCTGGAACCTGATTTTCTGTATGAATTTAACATTTTATAATTATTTTTTTTATTTACATGCATTTATTTCATTTATCAAGGTGCCAACCTAGAGAAAGTTTTATTTTATAAACATTCAGGATGAACACTTGCACAATTCACCTGTTTAAATTGAATTCAGCCCTGGGTGTAGAGTCAAAGGTCACGCCACCAACTCTCCACTGGCCAGAATCCACCTTTAGCTGTAACACAAAGTCTCTCACAAAAGACTTCATCCACTCAAAGATACGATTATCCACGGATGAATCCAACAAGAACACAATATCTGAACCAGTCTCACTAGTTTCTGTATAAAGAATGAGAACATATTTTGTTTAGATATTTTGGAAAATCATCACATTGTGAAATTATGTTAGTGAATTTTCAAACATACTATGTGAAGGGATTCACTAGAGAACTTGGTGACAACTGGCAAGACTGATGGAAAATAAATAATCAAAGGAAGGTAAAGCAATAAATACCTTGATGATTTAGCCATAGGGATGGAGATATACAAGAACACTGACCTGATCCACAAAGTGTCTAAAAAAGATACCAGAACTCACCAGTGAGTATTACAGCAGTGCAAAAAAAAAAAATGACGCATAAGAAAGGTGTTGCTACTGTATACCTTTGCATATCACCAAGAAAAAAAGAAAAAAAAAACAACTTGGGATCAGACAGCATGGAAATTATATAAGCTTTAGGATTTCCATGAAATGCATGGTGATTTGTTTGGTACTGAAATCGTTAAATTAACTCTGACCCATTGTTAAATTCTCATGTATCCATGCCAGTAACACTGGGTATAAGCTCAGACTCAAGTCTGATCAGAGAGTATGTGTTGACCATTAGAACGAGAGGACGTGAGAGTGATCGAGTGTGAATCAGAATGTGAAACTGTTTGCTGCAAGATGACGACTAGACGATAACATCCATCGAAGTAAAGTCGAACCAACTCAGGTGTGGGAACCTCAAGGCAGTTACAGAGTCATCTATGCGGAGATGTGGAACTGAAGACGCAGAACTCCTGAGAGTAAATGTGTGAGGATTCAGTGTGTCAGTGTCTGAACAATGTGTTGCTTGAAAGCTGCGGAATAGGACATGGACGGACTGACTATTTAAGTGTTTTGATGTCAATAAACAGTCATGTATCATGGAAACGGTGTCAACTTGTAACATCTATCTCATCTTAGAGTGTCAGTAGACTACATCACCTAGGCAACAAGTCGAAGGTCAGAAGACAAATACTGCAAGGCCTATCATATGAACTCCATATGGTTCAGCTAAATATCACTCTAAACTGGCAAATGACAGAGCCACTGAGAAGCAGTTTAGAAGAGTATGTGATGAACGTGGACTGTGTATCAGCACCATGCTAGAAGGCTGAATCAGTTTCTTGTAACTTGTCACAGAAAGTTGTTCAAAATGGCAAGGTAGGGTCACAAATACTGTGGTTCTTGATAGCACAAACCTGCCTAGCATCCACACAATACTGACAAATCATCAGCTGCATTGGGTTGGTCACCTAGCTTGCATGCCAGACTATCGCCTCCCAAAGGGAGTATTTTATGGCGAGCTCCAGCAAAGGAAGAGGTCCCACGGAGGACAGAAACAAATGCTATAAGGACACACTCAAAACTGCTCTTAATTCTTTTGGCATCAACACAGCGACGTGGGAGACTGCTGCACAGGACCGTTCTTGATGGCGTACATCCCTCACAACTGGTGCATCAGTCTGTCAGGCAGTGGAGGTTACACAAGCAGTGGAATAGAGGCTAACTAGAAAGAACTTTTTCACTAATCCCACACGTACTGGGGTTTCCATCTGTTGTCCACACTCCTCAAGAACTTTCCGGGCTCGTATTAGACTAATCAGCCACCTTCATACTCATAATCACTAATAACTGCTACTCTGGATGAAAGGTTGTCTTCATCACTCATGATGGACAAACAACAGCTAATAAACCTCTGATGCATTTCCTGGGATACATAGTTAATGCACCAAGATAGGTATATTTCATCAACCCATGAGTGCCAGGTGTATTTTAAAAAAAAGGGGGGGAGGGGAATATGGCACCATATGCCAGATGTACTTTGGGAAAAGTCTTTTACTTCACCTAAATATATCATATGCCATATCTTTTGCTTTTCACAATCCTGTTAAAGATCTGTGGAAGGAGGGATAGAGGAAGACAACGAGAGAAGATGCTTGACAATCTTGTTGCACCCAAATTGATACATGCTGCAGGAGATCGCAGATTATGGAGAGGCATGATCGCCCACACCAGTCGGCAAGGCACCTGATGATGATGATGATTATGTGCTGTTTATTTCCTTCATTTTAATTTCCACTTGTAATAACAGCGTGGAACATGTTTAATTATCCCCCCCCCCCCCCAAATCAGGGAGGGATAGAGCTTGGGAATCACTTATCTAGACATGATGTCTCCTTACTTACTTACTTACTTAGTCGCTCCTCTTCTACCTTGGGGTGTAGAGGTTTGCCAGAGAGATCGCCAGACGTCTCTATCAGCAGTTTTCTTTCTGGCTTTGTTCCATTCCAGTCCTCTGTCAGTCAGGGACTGTCGGATGTTGTCTTCCCAGCGCACCCTGGGTCGTCCCGGAGGTCTGGTTCCCTGGTTCTTAGCCTCCCATGCTTGCCATGGTGGCCGATTTTCTCCCATTCTGCACACATGTCCAAACCATCGTAACTGTGACTGATCCACTCGGGTTAGTAAGGGCTGGGTATCAAGATCTTGACGTATTGTCTGATTGCGGACTTTGTCCCTTCTTGTCACTTGGACCACCTTTCTCAGGTATCTCATTTCCGAGGCCTGCAGCTGGCTTCTGTGAGCTGTTGTCATTGCCCATGACTCACACCCATAGGTCAGGACTGGTACATAGGTAGAGCGGTAAACAGCCATTTTCGTCCTCTTGCCAATTTCTCTTTTGCTAAGAAACCCTCGGTTTATGGCCTGGAAGAGTCTCCCAGCACCTGCTTTTTCGTGTAGCCAGCTCAGTCCTAATGCCTCCATTTTGGTCTAATACAACTCCAAGGTATTTGAACTGGTTAACCTGCTCTAACGCATACTGACCCATCATGATCTGGTGTTTCTTCTCCTCTCTTGAGATCACCATGGTTTTAGTTTTGGAGACACTGATGGTCATCCCTTTCTTTTCAAGCTCTTCCTTCCAGACAAGTAAGTTGGACTGAAGGTGTGCCTCTGATTTAGCTATCAGGGCCACATCGTCTGCAAAAGCCAGCTCTGATATACAGATTGGTCTCATCTTCCAGTACCCTACAGAGTACTTCTTTGTCTTCTCCTTACAGGTCTTGATGACATCATCCATCATAAGAATGAAGAGGTAAGGTGAGAGAATATCACCTTGTCTAACACCGCTGGTGGTCTTAAATTCTTCTGACTTTTGGTCTGCTGTTCTTACATAATTTCTGCACTTTTTGTAGAAACTCTGTATTGCACTGATCAGGGGTGCTGGGATGTTTTTTCCCTGCCAAGCAGTCCCAGAGCTTGTTCCAGGGTACCTTGTCAAATGCCTTTTCCAGATCCAAAAAACATAAGTGAATCTCACTCTTATATTCCAGGGCTTTTTCACTCATCTGTCTCAGTGTGAAGATAAGGTCTTGAGTACTTCGGTTTGCTCTGAAGCCGCACTGGGCCTCGTCCAGCTGTGGCTCTACCAGACTTCTAAGTCTCTGCTCAAGAATTCTAGAGTAACTTTTACCGGGAATGCTGAGGAGGGATATGCCTCTGTGGTTTTCACATTGTCTGTTATCACCCTTTTTTAAATATAGGTATAATGATGGCAATCTCCCAATCTTTTGGTATAGTTTTGCTACACCAGGCTGCCTGGAGAACCTTCAGTAGAAGGCGCTCACCTTCGACTCCCATATATTTGACCATCTCTGGTGTTATACCATCATGACCTGCTGCTTTTCCCAGCTTAATCTTCTCAATAGCTGCCTTCAATTCTTCCATCCTGATGTTATCTTCCCCATGATTGAATTCCTTCTCAGCAGTGAGGTCCATTATTTCTGGGTCATGACTTCCCTCAGCGCCGAGGAGCTCTGAGAAGTATTCTTTCCATCTGCCCATGATATCATTTGTAGAAGTAAGCAGAGCCCCTTCCTTGTCTTTTATAAATTTAAGTGGGCACTCTTTCTCCTTCCTCATGTTCTTAAGGGTCTTGTAGAACAGTTTTTGGTTTTCTCTTGCACTTGCATTTTTTTCCAACTTTTCTCCAAACTCTTCCCATGATTTCTGTTTTGCTTTAAGCACAATATTTTTGGTCTCTGTTCTGAGTGCCACATATTGTTTATATTTTTCTATTTCTTCAGCTGTGTTCCTGGCTGCCAGGTATTGCTTCCATGCCCTTTTCTTTTCTCCTATTTTCAATTTGACTTCTTCTGTCCACCAAGGTGTCCTGTGTCCCCGCCTTCCACTTGGGACTTCACCACATGCTTCTACTGCAGCTGCTGTGAGGATATTCTTGAATCTGCACCAGAGAGTTTCAGTGTCCTCTGATGATTCTTCTTCAGTTCCTATTGCTTTCACTATAAGCTCCTGGTATCTAGCCTTAATATCTGGCTCTCTTAGCTTGTATGCTTTAATCCTCATCCCTTCTTGGTTGCTTGGTTTCTTGCATAGTTGTCGGTGTTGCCTTGTTGGAGCAGTTCTTTCAGTTGTTCTCTTTATTGTGACCAGATAGTGGTCACTTCCAATCTCTGGTCCTCTCATGACTCTGGCATCTCTCACAAACTTGAATGAACTTTTCCTAACTATGGCGTAGTCAATGATGGATTTTTCATTCTTTGAAGGTTCACATCTTGTGTATGCATGTATACGCTTGTGGGGGAATTTTGTGTTTGTAATGACAAGGTTCTGTTCCCTGCAGAATCTGAGAAGTCGCTTGCCATTATCATTCAAAAACATCTTCACCATATCTCCCGATCACTCCACCCCATCTAGAGTGATCATTTCCTACTCTGGCATTTAGATCTCCTAGGAGGATAATTTCATCGTGACAGTCATCTATGGTCTTTTGGAGCAGTTCAAAGAATTCTTCTTTAACATCTACTCGCTCATCTTCATTTGGCCCGTACACAATGACAAAATTGACAATTTTATCTTCTTCTTTCAGATCTAACACCATTATTCGCTCTGAGATGAATTTCCATCCCTTGATGTTACTAACTTGATTCCTGGCCACAATACAGCCAACACCTCCCTTGGCTCTCTCCGTCATAGGGACACCACTGTAGAGCAGCATACTTCCATCGTGATCTGTGATTCCTTGCCCCTTTTTCTTGGTTTCAGTCAGAGCCAAGACTCCTAATTTTGCTTTCCTCATCTCCCCTACTAACTCGTTTTCCTTTCCGTTAATGCCTCTTATATTCCATGTTCCATAAATCGTAGTCCGTAAGCCATGCCAGTTCGTCGCCGTTAAGATCCGTCCGGTTTTCTCTCTGTAGTTACTTGTAATCGTGGTTTAAGGCAAACAGGTGATTGGCCTGTTGTGCCTTTGCATGGTGGAGGGGCTGCCTCCTTGCGGCCTCCATGCAGGCCGTCTGGCTGATTCACGGTTACCCACTACTTCCGGAGACGCATGAAGCACTCAGGTTCAGCCAGACCCTCCTCCTTTTACAGCCGGGCTTGGGACCGGTCTTAGCGGAGTTCATGATGTCTCCACTGTATGATAACTGTTTTTTTTTTTTTTTCAATTTGACCATTGAAATTAAATTTTAGAATTAATTTATATTTCTTCTTCTTCCTCTGCATTGGCACACTGAATGTGGTTTATACCTAGGATGTGGTATATTTGCCTTTCAGCCCAATAATCTGGTTTCAGCTTATCCTTAATCAACAGCCATTTACAAGATGGTACTGAGGAAGCAGTGGGTCTATTGTTATTTTGCAAAAATGGGCCTCGGAACCCAAATTATTGTGAACAGAATTGAACTTACGTGGTATTCTCCTAGGACTCGTGGTTGTCTCAGGTGTGATTACTTCTTCAACAACTGTATGTTACAAATAGAAGAATCAAGCATTAAATATGAACACTTTAACAACTTTAGTCTTAGCACTTGATAGTGCAGTAAATGTTAAGAAATGTTTAGATTATTTCAGTATGTAGAGAGTCAATCCCTGAACACACACCAATATTAACAGTTAATCAACAAAGAAGATGACAGTATATTGGCCACATCCTGAATAAGAAGCGAGCGTCCTGACCTGCACAGAACTGTGGCTGGCACTTGCTGGTATAGCCATTTTATGTGGCTTAATTAGAATGTTTCTAGAGGATGAATGGCATATCCATCTTCTGCATTTCTGGTCTGCAATCCAGATAGAGATTCTTCAGCCATGGAATGGTATGATAAACCTTTAGGTAGCGGCCTAGAAGGACTGATTGGTTGATAGAAGCAAGTAGAGAATCAACAAACAGGCGCTTAAATGATAACTAAATGGTTTGAGGAAATGGAGACATTCAACAGAAACTTTAAAAGATACACTTTGAGAGAGACCAAAGATGGTAGACCAGATCTGAAAAGGAGTACACACAGTAAACAAAATGAAGGAGTAAAATAGGAGTCCTATAGGACATATAATGGTACCACAGGATGATGATGGTGATGAGGTGACTTATTCATTCTGATGCAATTAAAAAAATGAAATATTCTTAAACTTAGAGTTCAGTGAATACTGAGTAAATAAAAGAAATGTTTCCCCATTGTGAATTTGAACAAGGAAGGCACAAACAATAGACTGCACAATTTATTGCCTGGCATATTTCGCTGTATCTCATCAGGTGCATACTACAGTAACAAGTGATTAAAATGAAGCAAATAGATGAATCCTAGAAACTGAAACACAAATTCGACTACATTCATGAACTGTCTGTTTCACCAAAGTAAAAGTAAGGTAACGGCCATTTCTTTCTGCCTGCAAAGTTCTGGTTTCAACCGGCTGATCGCTGATGCTTCTGCATATCAGAGTAATCTGCGGCTGGCCGAATTGTAAATAATTTGAAATGTACCATCCTTGTTAACGATGTACCCGGAATTTAGAATATGGCATGCAATTGCTGATGATGATTTTGTCGATCAGTCACCTGATTCGCTGTTGTTGAGGTATTAGTGTTCTGCATTGCTTTTACCACCCATAGTGGAATATGTTCAGCAACCGGTTTTTCCAGTCGTCAATCAGTTCTGCCCACACAGGTAGCATTACAGGTGCATTTAAATTGGTAAATACAATTAGATCTGGCATACGTCAACACTGGTTCTTTCACTGGTGGCATACGAATCATAGTGGTTTTAAATCTCATTAACAGACCAGAATGAAAGCGTCTGTGTGCTAGAAAATGGGACAAGTGGTAGTGTTGCAGCTCAACACTAGCAATCTGTATTACAGCCTATTTTTTAAAAACAAATCAAAAATGACTTTGGCCCCCAGGCTGACCCAGCCCAAAAAAATGGCTACCAAGTAATGTCTTGGGAAGTCAGTGTCGCATGCATCATGCCGACCACATCACCCATTTAGTGTTGATTAGACAAAAACTATAAATTAACATACTTTATTTTCAGAGGGTTAAGAATTGGGCATACTTATCTATCTATAAAGACCGTTAATTTAGTAAGTAAGTAAAAAGTAAAGGACCCTTTCAACGCCTTTAGGCATATAGGGCATATAGGGCTAGACCTATATTTTTGCCAATATAAGTCTAGCACTATTTGCTGCAGCATCAAAGGTAAGTAAAGGGTCCTCTACTTCACTTTACAGCCAATGCTGCAGGAACAGAACAAGTATGGGGTGACCGGATTGCAGTGAAGTTTAAACCTTGACTACGACTAAGACAGCCAATGCATGGTGAAATGAAACAAAATATCAAATAAGTGTGTGCAAGCATGTATACTAGCTTTAGGCATCTTGACACAGACTCATAAAGTTATGAGCCTAGAAGAATTCAATGCTGATATGACAATTACCTAATAGGCACAGTGCAAGAAATACTGACCTCTGTCCATGTTGTACTTGTAGATGCCAGGGATTTTGCCAAGCTCTGACTCACTGTTGACAAGAACTCTGTGGTCCTCCAGTGGTTGGGAACTGATCTGATCCAGTTCTCTGCTGTCTCTAAAACCCATACCTATTGTGTATACACCAACTCCAGCATCTTTGAGTCGTCTGGCTGCAGCAACACTCTGTTGACTGTTGGCACTTTGTGCATTGCCTGGAGAAATAGTTGTACATATAATAAATATTTCAGTAAGCCTTGTTGCTAAGAATCTTGGGACATGAATCAAATGTTCCCCCTATGGGTTCAGGGATCCAGTTTAAGAAGGCAGTGGGAAGAATAGGTCTAATGTGTCCTAAAAGGCATCTGATAAAATGTGACTAATTAGGGGTTTGCTGAAATCGGTGCTGTTGTGCCAAGGGGTACTGATATTAATGCCATGCTGTAAACCACAATACAACATCCCTATTACCCTTCAGACTCTTTCAGTCCCTGCTGTCTGAGTAGATTTACCCCTTGATTCCCCTTTATAGCAAAATACACTTTTGCTTTTACATTAAAATAATGCGGGTACAAACAATGCATTGCACAATTTATTGCCAGGCATGTTTCGCTGTATCTCATCAGGTGCGTTACTACAGAGTTACATCAACAGAAAATGAAGCACAAAACTGAAAAAATTCAACTGAAATGCGAATAGTTTCTTCGATACATTGTCCCTGTTTCATGACCGCCAGAAGCTCACCGTAGTTAAGTGACTACTTTTCTGCCAGAATATACTTGAGAAATATGGCTTCCTCCAAAAGTCACTTCAACTGTTTACATTGCCACCATGAAAGTAAAGCATTCATGATTTTGGATCATGATTGTTTTTTCACCCTGGTATCTTACGTGGAACTTTCTAAAAACTTAAGTAGAAAAAACATGAATGTTATTTTAACATAAATTTTGAATATAATTTTGAGGTTGGTTTTGAACAATGTAAGCCTTCACAAACCCAGGAAGTGTGGGATCTTGTTGGTCAGACAAAGTGATTGTATTATTTCTACCACCATTCATTCATTCATTCAGTAGCATGTCCCTCGCGGAACCTCGCTGCCATAACAACCCTCCGGAAAACCTTCCTATCCTGAGCAAGATGTCCTGCGTCTGATACACCCATCTGGAGATCATCTGCCACATCCTGCACCCATCTTCTCCTTGGCCTTCCTCTTCCTCTCTTCCCAGGCATATACCCCTCCATTATTGTTCTCTCTAGACTTCCATGACGTTTCAAGTGACCAAAATATTTCAATTTTCTTTGTTTTATTGTCTTTACTAGCCAACCCTCTTCAATATTCAGCTCTTGAAGTATGGATGCATTTGTTCTTTTCTTTACCCAAGATATTCTTAGAACCTGTCTGTAACATTTATATTCAAATGCATTTATGCGCTGTTCCGCTTGTTTAGTAAGTGTCCAGGTCTCACAGGCGTATGTTGCAATGGGAAAGATGCATGCTCTTAAAAATCTGACCTTTGTAATTCTATCTGTACAATTCCATATTTTATTCAGTTGTTTTAGTCTTTGAAGAGCAATTGATAGTCGCCGTTTAATTTCTTTCATTGTGTCACCATTGTTGGTAACCAGTGACCCAAGATATTCGAAATTTTCCACCACTTCCAATCTTTCCTCATTAACATATATTTCCTTCTCCATGGCAGTTTTGTTTGTATGCATTATCTTTGTTTTTGCTATGTTAAGAAATAAGTTATGATTTTCACTATTTCTTTGGAGTGAGGTTAATAAGTTTTCTAAACCATTTTGTGATGTTGATAGTAATACTGTATCATCAGCATAACGAATTTCTGGTATTTCATGACCACCGATGTTTAGGGCATCATATTGTTCCTTGTTTATATCATCTCTTACATTTCTCATTATATTTTCGGCGTACAGGTTGAACAAATACGGTGACAGCACACATCCCTGACGGACTACTTGCTTGATGCCAAACCAGTCTGATGTCTCTCCATCTATTCTGACTGCTGCTTGTTGGTCTTGATAGAGCATTTTAATGAGCTGCACATATGTGATGAAAGCCCATTGTCCGTCTCAACCCTGTTGAATGTTGGCCAGATCTCCTGGTCACTCATTGCTGTACCATTCATTTAAAACCGTGACGACCTATTTGTGACTTCTCACAAACTAAGTTCTGAGCAAGAAATATTTTGGTTGATCTTTTTTCACCTCCCGTGTTTGCCATTAAATGGATGGCTGGCATGGTATTGTGGTTTACAGCTAGGCTGTAATAACTGCACTTTTCAGCCAAACAACTAATTTGGGGAAATCTTAATTAGTCGCCTTGTCCAACATGTTAATTGAGTAGCAATGGGTATTTTCTCTTTTTCTCCTAAAATGGGCCCCCTGAGCCTATACAGGGACTTGGCTGATCAACAAAATCATAACAGTTATGTTTATCATGACCAGTCTGAAGGACTTCAACACAAACTGTAATGAGGTAGTGGAAAGGAAACATAAGTAAAGAGATGGGGAAAGAAATGTGGTTAGGACAAAAACTAGTTCACTGTTGATGCAAAATCAGGAAAGTTAAGAAAAGACAAGGGTTCTTGTGGTGCAGTAACCATGACATATTTTCATAACTCAGGAGATAAATATGTCAATAGTGAATTATACGACAACTATTACATATAACTACTTAGGCGGCGCCTAGCCAGACCATGTGCATGAACTATAAGTCCTATTCTGAATCAAACAAATAGCTTGTAATAATCACATTCAACATCTGTTTATTTTTCTGAAAACAAAACTTGCATGCTTCACAGATAACAATACATTACCAATCAACAAATTGTTTGAACAAACCATGCCCTAATCACTTCAGTTAACACAGATGAGAGTTCTTTTTCTCTTTAAAGCAACCTACAATCACAAATCTCCGAATGAGAATACACATGGAAATCTAGATCTAACACAATTTAACTACTGATCGTACCATTACAATACGAAATAAGTAAGCCAGTTCATTTCTTTCGACTCAATCCCCTGAATCCATGTTGCACTAGAACCCTGTACAACACCAAGTCAGAACAACAAGTTTCTCATCTCACAGCTATTACCTAAGAAACAACATGAACTATTTATGCTGTATGGGCTTATATCGAATTTTTGGCTTACTAGCACCTCCAGAGAGTCCTAATCTGCAAACCTGCCAGGTTTAGTTCACAAGTGTAGCCAAACCCAAATTGTTAACAGGCTAAACCTATCCCACACCTGTCTGTTACAGTAACAACAATAAACAATACTTAAATTTTCCAAACACAATTACCTGTCAGCAAAACTACAAAGTTCCTGGCCCTAGGTCTGTCTCCATTAGCGGTTGTAAACATGTTAGTTCTGGCAAAGTCAAATGCACCTGCAACATCTGGGCGGCGATTGCTTCTTTGATTTCTGAGATTTTCAACTGCATTGACCACTTCATCTTGGAAATTATACCTGAGACAAAAATGTAAGGAAATAAGTAATTAAAGGACCTTTTTCACGCCAGTGATGCATAAGTCACATGATACCAGGCTCATATTTTTATAGCGGACAGTTAATCATGTCAACATCATAATGTACATCTTTACTTCCCCGGACTTTCCTGGCAATCACTTTAGGCTGGATAAACATGGGAGCCAAGGTCTATTTAATCCTACATCTATCACGAAGACCTCAAGTCCAACAAGTCAGCATCTAGCTACTACACTACCACGGCTCCCAACAAATATGTAGATTATCAATAATAGTTTTACTTCAGTCACTTCCAACAATTAAAATGTATCTTCGTGCAATTCATTAAAATCACCTGGCTACGAGTCAGAGTTCCAACTTCATTGTAAACTGGTCATTCCCATATTTGCTACATTCATATGCAAGTGAAAACCACACAAAATGCCCATCACTGTACCCTGAAATAAGTCAAACAGATACAAGCTCCATCAAAATCTAACATCTTCTAATGCACCAAATGCATAAGGCAGCTGCCAGATGTGCCAACAAATAAAGTCTATCACTTGAACTGCTATTCCTAGATGAATGAATCACCAGTCAGGACAAACCAGCAGGGACACAAACATTACTGCATAAATCACACCACCACCTTCTGTTAAGATCATCTACAGCAGCATGGATATTCCTGGTCTGTAAACACACGTGTGTACCAGGTAGTTTCCAGACTTTTCAGTAAAATGTCCTTCATAGATGGAAGACATGGAAGAGTGTTGGCCCCCTAACATCCTAAGTTGTGACCTAGAATTACGAACGTCTAAACACTTCCATCTTCAAACTTGAAACCTTTGGTAAAGCGGGTGATACAGCCACAATGCCATCATGACTACCCATAATACCCTGGACAAATAATCTGATGCAAGGCAACTGGAATATAGACAGTCAGCTGACTATGACTGTAGTAGAAAGAATATGTTATAAAATAACTCTCATACCTCCAGCTCCCCCCCCTCCCTCCCCCCAGAAAATTATAATGGTCTGTGTCTAATTTCTGTAGCCAATTTGCATTTCTGATCTATATCTTCAAGTACTGTTTTGATTTTTCTGTCTAGACATAATAATTTTTGCATTTATGCATTTTCCTACAACAACTTAGTCTAATGAAATTAGGATTTTCAAAGTTTACCTGTTTAAGTGAAATTCAGCCCTGGGTGTGGAATCAAAGGTTAAGGCTCCAACTCTCCATTGACCAGAATCTACATTTAATTGTAGCACAAAGTCTCTCACAAAAGCTGTCATCCAGTCAAAGATACGGTTATCCACGGATGAATCCAACAAAAATACAACATCTGTTCCAGTCTCACTAGTTTCTGTAATGAAAAGTAGGATATGCAGAATTCTACACAAGAATAATATTTGAAAATATTTTGGAGTATTCTTGTTATGTATAGAATGTCACATGCTATCATTCTTATTCTTCTTCTTCTACCCCTTATCATTGAATGGAGCATAGGCCCTCAACCAACTCACCCCAAATCTTCCTATTCTTAAATATTGCAAGCAGCTCACCTCATGTCCTCTCCAACCTTTGACCCCACTCTCTAGCTCCCTTCTCATGATGTTCAGCATCTAGTACCACATTAAAGGAGCTGGACAAAGGGCAAAGTCAAGTGCTCAGAGTCATCACAGCAGGGATGAAATCAACCCCCATTTTAGAGATGGAAAAAGCTGGGAAAACACAGGCACTGAGAGAATGCAGAGATACAAAGTTGCAAATACAAGCTGAAAAGTTCCTCAGTATGCCAGATCATCCCATGAAAAATAGATTTCAGAACTTAGCCTTGGGACAGTTAAAACGAAGTAGCTTTATACACCAAGCAAAAAGAATATGTAGACAAACTACTGACCTTCCAGAAATTAGTTGTCAAACTTAAAAGTGTTCCAGAACAAACCCCATTGAGAGAAAAATGCAAACTAACAGTACAAATCCAGACAAATGTGAAAGGGATATTTGACAAGAAAGAGCAAGATAGATGTACAACGCAGAATGGCCACCCTCAGTTATATTGATGAAGAATACCCACAAGAACAGTGGGTCAGAGTCTATACAAATGGGTCCGCACAAAGTGCAGTTAGAAATGGTGGTGCTGGAGTGTACAAATAATTCCCAGAGGGTACTAGAAATAAGTCCAGCGTACCAAACGGGAAGTACTGCCATAACTATGATGCAGAAACTCAAGCTATCAAGATAGCAACAGAGAAACTGCTAAATACCAACCTTGGCTCACAGTATGTGGTAATGCTTACAGATGCTAAATCAGTACTTGAAGCACTCCAGTCTAGGAAACTACCAGAACTGCAAACACTGCTGACACAACTCAGCCTTCAGCGAAGAGTCGTAATGCAGTGGATACCATCTTATTGTGGAGTGCCTGGAAATGAGAAAGCTGATCAACTGGCAGGGGAAGGTGCGACAAAAGAGCAGCCGGATGTACCAGTCACATACCACCAAAAGAAAAGAATAATTAAATTGATCAGGAAACCACCAGCCCCAGCACAAGATGACTATTTTGTTATGGACAAACCAGAACAAGTCATTATCCTCCGCCTCAGAACAGGGCACAACCGATTACGTAACCACATGTACACAAAATTCAATATAGGTGTATCAGCCATGTGCACCTGTGGAAAGGTGCCCCAGACAGCAGAGCATGTACTCCAGGACTGCACCAAATTTGACACATGAAGGCAAACCTTTTGGCCAGAAAGAACAACAGTGGAACGTAAACTCTATGGACCACTGAATGAACTAACAGCGACAGTGAAATTTATACAAGAGACAAAACTGCTGATATAGACAACTTATTTCAGGCAAACGAAAGAAAAAGAAGAAGAAGCTCCCTTCTCTGCTGGTTTTTTTTTTTGGGGGGGGGGGTGTGGGGTAGGGAGGGGGGGGGGGGGTCATCCTTTATTTCTATTATCCTGCATGTTTCAGTGTAAAGACATTCTAGTTATATGTTCTCAGTTTTTCTCAATGTGTTTTATATCCAATGGCAGCATTTTATTTCTTCACCACTTGATTCACTGGAACTTGTTTAGTTCCCTCCCATAGCTCCACATTAGTGATTCTATCATACCAACTTTGAGCCACATATAGGCAGTCCTAGAAAAGCAAACACATTATGACATCATTTGAGATGAGATGTAAAAGAAATTTAGTGGAAATAAGAAGATACAGAGTCACAAAAGAAGGACCAAGAATATTGGTAGGCACAGCAATGGTAAATGAGATCAAAGAACATCAAAGAATCAAATGGTTTGGTCATATGGTCAGAATGAAACAAAATGAACCAGCAGCTAAAACACACCACATGAGAACAGCAGGCTATAAGGCCAGAGGCTGACCATGTTAGAAAATGGTAGAGAGGGTAAAGAAAAATTACTTAAATGCAAATGGCATTAATACAAGCTATGTAACTAGAATAATACAGAAAACTACAACCAATTCCTCTCTGCTATACACTACAGCACAAGCAGTAGCACAAACAAAGAAGAAAGAAGAAAATCAAAACATGGCTTTGGTTGTAGTCTGTGCAGTCACCAGTTAATGAATGTTTGTAGTTTATTATAGTAAAAAAAGTAAAGATCCCTTTACACACCCTTAGGCGCATCAGGCATATGGGAAGAGCACCCATATTTTTACAGACCAATCGGCACTCAGTGGGTAATGTGGTCAGCATTACGCCAGCTGTCTTTACTTTCCCAGGACAGCCCATCCTGGTACCCATTTGAGGCTGGGTCGACCTGCGACGTCCCATACCACGATAAAAATCCACGCAGCCCACGTAGGTTTCGATCGCGGTACGTTGGATTACGAGTCAGACTCGCAACGCCTTAGCCACGGACTTATATTTGTTCTCCTTGTTTCAGTCCCATTCAGTAGTAGTACTGATTTGACGGTAGAGCTAAATATATAAAGTGTAGAACTAGTTTTAATTTCCTTTGACTTCCTCAGACTGATTGCAATGAAAGCTTTTATAGTCTTTTGTAGTGACATTTTAATATCGCTGTGTTTCTCCATCTTTATCTACACCTAAATATTCAGATTGTATTTGGAGATAGAAAGATGAAAGCATGGTCATCAATGCCAAATGACATGATACTTGATGATGATGATGACTGCAATTTGTATTTCTTATTCATAAATTTCAGTTGTTAATATTTTTAGCATTCAGTTCACATTACTTGTGTGTGTGTTTGTGGTCCATTGCTATCTTAAACTGTATCTTAATGTTCAGAAATTGCAATATGCTTCTGCACTAAAACTTTGTCTTATGCATCACAAGGTGGGTAAACTGATGTATGACAAGCTTGATGCTATCAAGGTCCGTTGATAAAATACTGTTACGAACAGTTCTCCATTCTCTTTTTTTTTTCAGTATAGATATTAAACTGCATGGCCCTGCCAAAGAAATAATGTAGAAACAAGTGATCTTTGACTTCTTCTTAGCTTTCCCCATCTGTAAACTTGTGTACAGTTCTAGTTTTAAAAAAATCCATTTCTGGCCTTTGGTCTTGTTCAAGAACTTTAGTTTTGCATGCAATTCCATTTGACAGATCTGGTGTGTTTGTTTGCAGACTGCTGGCTCCTCACCCCTCAGGCAAATCCGGTCTGACTTTGAAGGAAACACTCCATGCTTGTTGGGGAGGGGGACGGGGTGGGGGGAGGGAGGGGGTGAGTCTATTCTTTTTTTACTCCCAAAACTGGGTCTAATAATTTTATAAATAAAAAAAATGACACAAAAAAACATAATCGGTTGTATTTTTGTAATCTTTAAAAAAGTAGACTAAAGAAAGTGCCAGGAACTAAACTTACGTGGTACTCTTCTTGGAGGAGGTGCTGTCACAACAGAAGTAGGCACTGGTTCTACAGCTTTTAAAATATAAGAGTAAGAGAAAACACTATTAAATTCAGTTACACATATAGCATAAATCATAATGGTTTGGTGGCAAATACAAGCAAGGGAGTCTGTTCGTGCCATTAGCACAATGATCACATGGAGCCAGACCAAGATTTGTACAGACCAACCACCACTCACTGGTTAATGTGGTCAACACTGCTTCAGAGGTCCTGGCTAGTAAGCATGCTTTAGATATTTTGTTTCAGATTACACTGGTGTGTTGGGAAACAGGCAGGCAGATAGACAGGCCGGTTCTGCCCACTTGGTGGTGAATAGATGCATGACAAGCTAGATGTTGTGAAGGCCCTTTGAGAGTGAGTGAATAGTGCAGAGGCAAAAATAGATCATTACGGTGTCAGTAGAGTAGTGAGGAGTCACCAGGGGATCTGGCCAACGTTCAACACTCAAGGGAACGGCAAGAGGGATATACAATCAGACAGTTACTCGTGCCATTAGAAATGGAACTCTTCACTTGCTGCTAAAGATGTGGACAGAACTTTTATGGGAGTGCCCTATCTGCTGTTAAGTCAATTCTTCATTCAATATTGTGGCCAACATCATGCCAGCCACCTTTACTTCCCACATTTCCTGGCCTTCACATTGAGCTGGGTCTACCTAGGAGCAGTAGGTGATGTATGAATATCTGCCCAAGTGGACTTGAGACCAAGACCTTTTGACCTGCAGGTTATCATCCAGCCATTGTAGTTCCCTGACATAATCACTGCAAAGTATGTGCCAAAAATATTGTAGGAAATATCAGACATATTTCTGTTCAGTCATACAACTCAGTCGGCTCTGTGGCTAAGTCGATGTGAACGCTTCGTAAGGCCGGGGTACCGGGTTCGATCCCAGCTGCAGGCCATGCGCCTTGCATTGATTTCGACAGTGGTATCAGGGGGCCGACCGTCCAGAAAGCAATGGCAAACTACTGGACGTAAATTTGCCTACAGAAACCACACAACAGCCAGGGACTGCTGGTGTTGGTTCTGCAATGTCCTGTAAAAGGATGTGCAAACTAACCATACAACTCAACATTGATAGTGTAAAAACACACTGATCCATACAATATTTTACCAAAATTGACAAACAACAGAAGGAAAAAGAACAATTGAAAACAAAACAAAAAATGAGATTCGTCTGGTCCCAAATGCTAATAATCCTGCATTGCTGTCCATTGCTCAACCCTGGGAAGCCAAAAAACTGGCACTGCCGCACTGGCCAATCCTTGCCAGGCCTAGTTAATGATACAGCTTCTGTCTGCACTTGCACAAGGCTTAAAATGGTTGGATATGATAATATTTACTAATAAACATCATGCGGGTGGGGGTTGATTATGATATCAGTCAGGGTCATGGTCGGGAGCAGCCACGTAAATGTTGTTTTTGTTCAGAGACAAGGGACTGTATCTGTACAGTTCTTTGGTCTGTTCATCCATATTGATTATTTCCCTTCATTTATTTATTTCTCCCCCTACTTCCTTGGTGTTACTAATTTGATTGAGACTGACCTTTCTTTAGTGACGTTTCAAGTGGTATGTGAAACATTTAGTGACAACTAGAAAACATGACAGGAAAAGGGCAACAGGTGAATGGAAACAACATTGATTGGACCCAATATTTTAGTGCTAAAGAGTGATTTACTGTCGTCCCCATGTGGGATGCAATTTTTCGTTATTTGAAGCCCCACCCTGGCTTTTGCGGTGGGTCCTGAATATAACCGTGCCATGTATGTGGCCATAACAGCTAAAAGGGGTTTCTAGGACTTCTCTATGGGTGATTTTCATCTGCATGATAGCACTTTGTGTCACCTGTTGTTTATAGCTTTGTGTGATATTCTGGTGAGGTACAACAAGCAAGCAAGCTAAAAAGTGATCACACACATACCCACTACATTCAACAGAAGGTTACTTAGATAAATGCATTTTTTTTTTAACTTAAAAATGACAAACAATGGCCATCAAGACTGGAGAATATTTAACTTGATCAGTATCATCCTCTTTAACTGAACAGTTGACCAGAGTGGACTATCATACTTCTCAGTGTCTTGCTAAATCCAAATGCAGGTGTGAATTCTGGTGCTGGCCATTTACTATAGGCTAACAAAGACTAAACAATCTTTCCTCACTGTCTTTATCTCTTTTATTTAAACAATCACAGATGTGGATTGAAATTTGTAAATATGTTTAGACAAATGTTTACTATACGTTTTGATTTAAAAAAAAAATTATAATGGAGCCACTAACTGAAAATGAAAAGAAATAAAGTAACAAGAAATTTAGAAATTGCAGCCATCAACAGATTCTAAATATGACTAATGAAAAAGATTAATGACAATAATACTGACCTCTGTCCATGTTGTACTTGTAGATGCCAGGAATTTCCCCGAGCTCCGACTCACTGTTGACAAGAACTCTGTGGTCCTCCAATGGTTGTGAACTGATCTGGTCCAGTTCTCTACTGTCTTTGAAACCCATACCTATTGTGTAGACACTAACTCCAGCATCTTTGAGCCGTCTAGCTGCAGCAACACTCTGTTGACTGTTGGCACTTTGTGCATTGCCTGGAGGTTGTAATGCAAAAGGTTAATAACTTATGTGTTATTTTCAATTAATTATAGGATTGATCAGTTTACCCCTTCTAGGATATGACTAAATATTAACTATATCCTCCTAAGATTCAAAAACATCTCAGTTCGTACAGCAGACCAACAATTAGCAGAAAGTTCTGGTTGTTCGTCCACATGTAGACTCTGGTCTTGCTCCAGAACCTGGGTTTTGTGTGCGCATCTATTTTACATATCTGGCTTATTGGTTTGCAGACTGTTGATCCCCCACGTCTCAGGCAGATGAAATCCAACTTAGAAGGAAACACACCTAATCTGTCAACACGCTATTTAGGAGGCAGTCAATTCTTTTTCCCCCAAAATGGTGCCCAGGATCCCAGACAGGAAGTGACAGTAAAAGTGGTCCTGAAATACTTTGCTCTAGTTGTGGAAGACTAAAGTGAGCAGGTCCTGCTGGTCCAGTAGTCTCTAATAGGGTGACAGGAAGTTTTGGGGGGTGGGAGGGCGCGGGGAAGATTGTTACAAGTAATTTAGAAAGTGAGTGCATTTGTACTTGTATTAATCATGATTTTCAGCTTAAATTGTCATGAAAAGAAAATGGTGTATTTCTAGCTTGATGTGAAGAGTGATCTCTGTTGTGCCTTGTCCAACATCAGACCCAGAATAGCAGATGTTATCAAGACATAGAAGTGTCAACTATCTCATTGATATCTGGCACTAAATTACCAGTTGTTGGTGATCGTTTGTTTCGTTATTCTATTCTTTTTGTCCTCTTCTTGGCATATACTTAAGAGGAGGAGGTGGGGGATGGGGAGGGGGGTGTGCCACCTGATAAAAAGGTTGGAGACACTGTGGTAGTCACACTAGCCATCGGCCGAGACTGTAGCAAAATACAACACTGTCACCTGGATAGATGAAGCAATGCCAACCTAGCCTGCAAGTGGATAGGTATGTTTAAATGTTTGTTTGAATGTGTGGGTAATGTTGAATAGAAAAAACAATGAATGGCAAATCTTCTTGTTGGCGTTCACCTGTTATCATTTAACTCTTTGTCCCAAGTAACACATCATACATTCATAGGTTCCCGCCTAGAGGCCTAATGAACGCAAGATGCACCGATTTTACATCTCTTTTGACTACCACTTGGGCCTATGATGCTAAACCCCCTGGGACTCAAAGAGTTAAATAGTAGAGACAGAGAGTATGTGTGTGAGTATGAGAACACACAAGACCATGAATGGTTGCAATGGTTCCTACCTTAACTCATTTCAGTGCAACTCAAAACTGGTTTAGTGAAGTACATAATAACTCTCTCTCATTCTTTGATTTCCAAGGGCAAAAAAAAGGATCACATAAAAAGGAAAAAATACAATTTCTGCATGTCTTCTGTTGTCACTTTATTTCGGGGATAAATCTACTCCCCAGTGTTATCTATGTATCTACGTTCTCACTTCTGCACTCACCACATATTATCATTGGCTTTAGTATTTATGATTCATATAATCTATGTTACTATAATTCCTTGTCTTAATTTTCAAAGTTATGTTTTCTCCAGTTTTTAACAAGACACTGTAATGATACCTTCCTGAACATATTTTATTCTCATGTTTCTAAATTCACAGCACATCTTTTCTAGGATTTATAATTTACATTTAGTACCAAAAAAATATCCTAGGGATACAGAAATAAAGAAAAAAATGTTAATCCTTGCTGTCTTGTTTCAGTATCAATTGCTTTTAGCTACCAAAGAAAGTAAACATAAAATTACCTGTAAGCAAAACCACAAAGTTCCTAGCTCTAGGCCTATCCCCATTCTCAGCTGTGAACACGCTGGTCCTGACAAACTCGAAAGCACTTGCAACATCAGGACGGCGATTGCTTCGTTGGTTTCTGAGACCACCCACAGCACTAACCACCTCATCCTGGAAGTTGTACCTTGAGACCACAAAGATAAATGTGCAATTAATCATTACCATACAAGCAAATTTGTACTACTATGTAAATGCAGAACTTCAGATGTGAAACTGCATCATACAAAGAATATGAACCACTTTTCTTTATGGCTTAGGAAATTGATCATGATAAGATAGCATATGATTCCAAATGGTTCTATGGTTTTTTTCTAAGAGCAGACTGTCAAGTATCCACACTAAACTAAAGAAACAGATTCCAGTCCCCAAGCTTGATCACCAGCTTTCAAATGAAATATTACAGTTAGTCAGTTAAATGACAGATTATCCTCACTGCATGTCAGACAAGACCATAATGAAATATTATGTGATGAGCTAAAAGCATGCGAACAAATTTGCAGGCAGCCAGACAAAATTCTGCAAAGATACCTTGACACCAGTGTTGCCACTTTTCTTTGACAAAAAATATCCAAATTGGAGTCAAACAGTAACTAAAAACATCTAAATTTGTGTGGAAAACATCTAGAAAAAACATCCAAATGGAAAAAGTCACAAATTACATAGCAATTGATATGACTTACCCTATAGAATCGTGTCCTCATCTTTACTAAAGTCTGCCTTACAAGATCCACAGGATAAACTTAGCTTGGATGATGAAGTTGAAGCTTCAGATCCACAGTGACTCTGGTATGCTTTAGCTATTCCAATTTTTAAAAAAATACCCAATCATGGAGCTGATAAGAGAAACAGCCTTTTCCTACTCTTATCGGCCCGAATTCTATTGTCAAGATAGCATTTAAAAAGTCCAATTTCATTCTGTTTCTTAGGTTAGATTAAATAAATTCACTACAAATGAAAAACATCTAGAAAACATCTACCATCTAAAGGTCAAAAACGCCATCTAAATGCAAGGGAAAACATCTAAATCTGGATGTAAAACATCCAAAGTGGCAACACTGCTTGACACCTGTTCTAAATTTCTTTAGCATCGAGACCGACAAAGGGGAAGCTGCTTCTCAGGATCAAACCGAATGGCATATACTTCCTCTGTGACCAGTTAAACAGTAGAGACTGCACTGGTAAAACAATGGAGACAAGCTAGAAAGCTCAACATAGGAAGCCCCTCTAGTGTGTTACCATTCTGCTTTCCACAGTGTCCAAGAACTCTCCAGACTTGCATAATCTTATCACTGACCTTTATAATTATTTAATCTAACTGGGTGAGGAGTTATCTATTTTGATAAACAACAAACTCTAATGACAAAATATTACACAGCATTAGGACACATGTCTGACATTTAGGCTACATTTTGCACTCAAAATATTAAAGTATTTATGCAATATTTAATAAAATAACTGAAATTCATTGTGTTCAAAATACAGATGGCTACTGTTTAATAAGGCAGATGATCAATCTACTTTACAACAACACTGAAAACATAAACTTTTCCAGCATGGCTTCACACTGCAGGGCACACCAAGAATTAAGCGTGAAAAAAAAACAGGAAGAACTATTCAGAGAGCAAAAGCAACCTTAAAAGTAATTTTATCATGACACTTTTTCTTCTTTGCCTTCCCCGGCCGTAAACTCTGGCATAAAGTTCAGGGTGTTCCTCCACCTCCAGATGTTAGTCTTATTCCAGAAATTGAGTGTTGCATGCACATCTGTTTCACACATCTGGCTTATTCATATGCAGACTCTTGGTTCCAGGCAGATACATTCCGACTTCAAAAATATGCCACAACTAGTTAACTCCTATGACATGCTTGTCTGAGAGGTAGTGGGTCTATTCTTGTCTGCCCCACAATGGTGCTCTGGAACCCACACAGAAAAATTGACCATGATACTAATCATGACGACTAATGACCGACTGTGACTATTATGGTATACTGCAAGATTTCCAACATGATAATGATAAAGACAATATTGACATGTAATTGGGTATAGTTAATTAATTTAAAACTTTGAAAGTCTCCATATTTTTTTTATTGTTTACTTCATATCTTTCCCTAAGCAGGACAACAGATTGTGTTATGTTTATCATCAACTACATGTGGAAGTCACGGTAATCATGTGATCAAACCATTATACGTTTGATGGTCATTGGTTCAATTCTCTATGAAGGCAGATCTATACTGTTAACCTAGGCATCTAAATCCAGCCTCAAGTATGATCAGAAAATTTCCTGGAAGTAAAAGCGGCCAGTATGATATTTATTAGGTCAAATACTTACTTTTAATCTTTAACAAGCGCTGAGTGCCTATAAAAACATGGGGCTATGACCATTTGCTTAATACAGCGCACAGTATGGAACTGGAAATCCTAACTGACTTTACATTTACTGCTACAGAAATGGTGATACACAATCATGCAAACTCACCTGTTCAAGTTAAACTCAGCTCTGGGTCTGACATCAAAGGTCACGCCACCAACTCTCCATTGTCCAGAATCCACATTCAGCTGTAACACAAAGTCTTTCACGAATGTTTTCATCCACTCAAATATACGGTTATCCACGGATGAATCCAACAGGAACACAATATCTGATCCAGTCTCACTAAATTCTGAATGAGGAACAAAAATGAACGTAGCATTAATAATAATGAAGAAAATGACTTTTTAAATTATGTTATATGTTGGGTCACTAATTTTTTTCTTGTCATTTCTTACAAATCATTCAGGTCTGGGAACTCCCTGCTTAATGCCAGTCTCTTATCTTGAGCAAGACCACTGTCTCCCTCATGTCCTCAAAAAAAACAAAAGACCAGTTGCCCCAGTTAATTGCATGGCTTCAAGATACTTTATCAATCAAATGATAAACCTGCAACAGAACCCACGGAACGGTCATAAGTGTCTCAAGCATTCCCAGGAGAAAATAAGTAAACAGTCCCAAACATTCTTCATTCTTTTCTGCACTGACTGAAACCTCTGCCTATGTATGTATGAATCAAGACCACATCTCACTGTAGCATAGCTAAAAAGATCAATAGTAGCATTACTCACCGTTCATAAATAGAGAACATGACTTTATTTGTTGCAATAATAATCATGTAATTTATTGCACATTAAAAAAATATGAAACAAATTCCTAGAACAATTTATCAGAACTCTTTCAGTCGTAAGTAGAACATCAGATGTGATCAGACACAACACATGTCAAACAACTGACTGCCTGATCTCGTAGATGAATTAAACAGACCATGGCTAGTCATTTTAACATACAACTTTGTTTGTTTTACTATATTTGTGACATTATTCAGATGCTATTTAATCACATTTACTGTGACAATCATAAATGTTGAACATCTGTTGTAAAATCTTCTGGGACATGTTAAATAAATGATTGAGTCAATCAACAGATGACATCACTGTAAGCAGCTTAATCTCATATGTAGTCTGTCCCTTTTTCAGTTATAAATTAAGAGCTCCAATATTGACTTTGCCACTTGCAACTTGATTAAAAGCACAGGTCTTTTTTGCCCCTGAGGATTAAACATCTTCCAGATGCACTGCTGATTGCCATCTGAATCATACACTTTTGGTGTGTATACCCTACTGTATTAGGTTGGTATGTATACTTTACTGCACTAGGTTGGTATGTATACTCTACTGCACTAGGTTGGTATGTATACTCCACTGTACTAGGTTTGTATGTATACTCTACTGCACTAGGTTATTATGTATACTCTACTGCACTAGGTTGGTATTTTTACACCACTCCACTAGGTTGGTATGTATGTATACTCTACTGCACTAGGTTGGTATGTATACTCTACTGTACTAGGTTTGTATGTTTACTCTACTGTACTAGGTTTGTATGTATACTCTACTGCACTAGGTTTGTATGTATACTCTACTGCACTAGGTTTGCATGTATACTCTACTGCACTAAGTTGGTATGTATACTCCACTGTACTAGGTTTGTATGTATACTCTACTGCACTAGGTTTGTATGTATACTCTACTGTACTAGGTTTGTATGTTTACTCTACTGTACTAGGTTTGTATGTATACTCTACTGCACTAGGTTTGTATGTATACTCTACTGCACTAGGTTTGCATGTATACTCTACTGCACTAAGTTGGTATGTATACTCCACTGTACTAGGTTTGTATGTATACTCTACTGCACTAGGTTTGTATGTATACTCTACTGCACTAGGTTTGTATGTATACTCTACTGCACTAAGTTGGTATGTATAATCCACTGTACTAGGTTTGTATGTATACTCTACTGCACTAGGTTTGTATGTATACTCTACTGCACTAGGTTGGTATGTATACTCTACTGCACTAGGTTGGTATGTATACTTTACTGCACTAGGTTGGTATGTATACTTTACTTCATAGGTTGGCATGTATACCCTACTCCACTAGGTTGGCATGTATACCCTACTGCACTAGGTTAGTATGTATACTCTACTGTACTAGGTTGGTATGTATACTTTACTGTACTAGGTTGGTATGTATACTTTACTGCACTAGGTTGGTATGTATACTTTACTGCACTAGGTTGGTATGTATACTCTACTGCACTAGGTTGGTATGTATACTTTACTGCACTAGGTTGGTATGTATACACCACTCCACTAGGTTGGTATGTATACTTTACTGCACTAGGTTGGTATGTATACACCTCTCCACTAGGTTGGTATGTATACTTTACTGCACTAGGTTGGTATGTATACACCTCTCCACTAGGTTGGTATGTATACTTTACTGCACTAGGTTGGTATGTATACTCTACTGCACTAGGTTGGTATGTATACTCTACTGCATTAGGTTGGTATGTATACTTTACTGCCTTAGGTTGGTATGTATACTTTACTGACTTAGGTTGGTATGTATACTTTACTGACTTAGGTTGGTATGTATACTTTACTGACTTATGTTGGTATGTATACTTTACTGCCTTAGGTTGGTATGTATACTTTACTGCACTAGGCTGGTATGTATACTCCACTGTACTAGATGTGTATGTATACTCTACTGCACTAGGACTGAAATAGCTCACAATTAATTTGTTAACTCTTTCTTTACCAAACAATGTTCTAAACACAACTAGGAATTACTAACATTTTATTATGTTTTAACATGTATGTTTAGTGAAGGACTCTCAAGAACTGACAATAAATTTGTTTCCTGCAAGGATTGAATATTTGGCCCCTCTGAAAGTAGCATACCCATGAGTTAAGTACTGTCATATTTAAACTTTTTTGGACATTAGCTAGGACCGTGAGGGACTGCAAGAGTTAAAACAAACTCTGCGGAACTGAACTTACGTGGTGTTCTTGTAGGGCTGGGTGTAGCTGGAACAGTTGGTTGAACAGCTGGAGTTTGAATAGCTTCTTCAGCTATGGATTTAGAAAATGGAGAAATAAATATTAATTTTAGTACAAAGCCACATGCAAATTCACAGTAAAATCATGAATGTTGTATTTCATGGTGATGGTAACTGTTGATGCCTTACTTTCTATCCCTCAGTGGAGCATAGGCTCTGAAATAACGTATTCCAGTTCATCCCATATTTTGCAAGATGCAGCTCAACCTATGCTCTTCACATCTTTTTCATCCCATTGTATGTTACCAGGGATGATATGAGAAGCAGAGACTACTACTGTAACATTTATGCATGTCATAAAAGGCAGCTAGAGAGAGTTGGCTGGGACTAACTGCCCAATCCCATACAAAACTCTCGCTGCAAAATTCAGCTAAGTCTGAACAAATGAAATAAATGTAACTCAATCAAGCAAGATGAAAGATAATGTAGTACTGACCTCTGTCCATATTATACTTGTAGATGCCAGGAATTTCCCCGAGCTCTGACTCACTGTTGACAAGAACTCTATGGTCCTCCAGTGGTTGGGAACTGATCTGATCCAGTTCTCTGCTGTCTCTAAAACCCATACCTATTGTGTAGACACCAACTCCAGCATCTTTGAGTCGTCTGGCTGCAGCAACACTCTGTTGACTGTTGGCACTTTGTGCATTGCCTGGAGAAATAAATATACAACAAATACAAATCAATTAGAAAGTGCTTTTTGTTGTTGTTGTAAAGTGTGCATGTGTTCCAAGAAATGGATGAAGTAATTTAACACTGTAGCTGAGCATTGGTTAGCTGCTGACAACAACAAAAACAACCTAGATATGTTATCATATTTAACCTCTTAAGGTAGCTTTGGTTGTAACTGTAGTCTGGTTTTTCTGTGTGTCATGTTTAATGAGACTGGGTTTTGTGTACTCAACCCTAAGCTTTCTTAGTCACTTCTTTCGACATGCCTGCTAGAATGCGGTGTTACTGTTCTTCCTGTTAAGGCCCCAGTAACACACCGATAGGGTGTACTGTAGCCAACCATTATTGTGAAGACGGCATATCATTCAGTGTTACAAGTTAGCAAATTAAAATAAATTTAGCACCATTAGCATGAGAACCTTTAACAGGCAGCTGATACAGGAGATGAAGCATGTGTAATAATTTCCTGAGTGCAATGATGGTAATTTATTAATCATTCATTTATTCTGTTTTCCCTACTTTCATTCCTCTTTTCATTCATTCATACATTCATTCATTCATACATTCATTTATTCATACAACTGTATCATCTCAGTATTCCAAAGTAAACCACAGACCTGTCAGTAGCACCACATAGTTCCTCGCACGAGGCCTGTCTCCATTGTTGCTGGTGAACATGTTGTCTCTCACATAGTCAAAGGCACCACCAATATCAGGACGGCCGCTGACACGCTGGTTTCTCAGGCTGTCGACAGCACTGATCACTTCATTTTGGAAATTATGTCTTTGGAAGAAATTGTCAAAAAATCAATAATATGTTTTTTTTTTGGTAACTGCATATAATTAATATTATATGTTTAGAACATAACTCTTTGTTTCCTAAGAAACTACCATGGCATATCTGCTTTTTCTTCATGTTTATCAATAAGTGCTAGTCAGGGCTTGGTCATATATGACCGAGCTATCGTATAACAGTAGTCGGTTCTAGCTATTCTCTGTTAACTTGATCAAATATGATTGAGCTCAGTATAACAGTAGTTGGTACTGCCTGTTCTCTATTGCCTTTATCAGATGTGACTGAGCTCGGTATAACAGTAGTCGGTATAACCTGATATCTGTTAACTTGGTCAGATATGTCTGAGCTCCTGAATAACATTAGTTGGTAACAGCTATTCTCTGTTAACTTGGTCAGATGTGACTGAGCTCAGTATAACAGTAGTCGGTACTAGCTTTGTTTCTGGTAACTTGGTCAGATATGACTGAGCTTGGTAAAACAGTAGTCTGTTCTACCTGTTCTCTGTTTAATGCCTAAGCTTGAACTGGATGGCGTACAAAACCTGACATCCAACATTGTGCCAACTGCTTCAGGTAGAAGAGCACATTTGGTAGAATACTAGACTTGTTCCTGTGGTGAAAGAATGCTACCTGGAAACTTAGCGTTGGTTGGTAGATGGTCTAAGAGGGTATCTCTGACAGGCAGACAAAACACTGTTCTTCAGATCAATAGCCTCTGCTGCATGCTTAATTCCAAATGTATTGGTGTTCATTGTCATGTGGAGCTGACAAAGTATTCTGAGACAGGGATCATGCTGTATAGGCAGCACATGGTCTTCACTCTTGACAACACTCTCCTGGCTTTGTGCTGTAGAGAGAAAGCATATTATCCTTGGTCCAAATGGTATAAAGCGGCATCCATGGCTTAGGTGTTGTGAGTCCAACTCGTAATTCCAACGTACCATGATCGAAACCCACTGCTGGCTGCATAGATTTTCATTATGGTATGGGGCGTCGCAGGTTGGCCCAGCCTAAAATGGGTACCAGGATGTATGTCCTGGGAAAGTAAAGATGGCCGGCGCAATGCTAACCACATTACCCACCTAGTGCCGATTGGTCTGTAAAAATGTGGGTGCTCTTCCCAAATGCCCAGCGCGCTTAATGGCATGAAAAGGGATCTTTACTTTTTACTTTACTTAATGGTATTACTATGGGCTGTTTTGTCTATGCCTCCCTGCAGCACAATAGAGATCTATCACATAGACAGACCGAAAGATCTCAACAGTAAATCAGTTTAAGGAAGTGAATTATATTAAGATTAGTGAGAATTATATGGAAAATGCAGAGATGTGGTTTTATAGAAGAATTATATTTTATACAAAATGGATGAGAGTACCATAAACAGACAACAAGTAGTAGGCAATTATGTCATGAAAGAAGTGAGCTCCATTAATAGTGAAACAAAATATTGAGACTAGAATCTAAATAAACACAACACAGAATATAACAAGCTCAACATAGGAAGGTGGAACATGGCACTAGGGCCATCTAAATGCATGGGCTTGTTAGGCCCTTGCCTAGGAGCCTCATAAGCAGAGCAGCCCCATGCTAGTATGTGTATGTGAAGTAACTTGTCATAAATAAAAAATATTTGACATGTAAATTAATTTTTTGTAATGTAAAACCCAGCCAGTTTTGTTGTTGTATGGGCAATAATATTAATATATTTTTAACATTATCTACTATTTGTATTTCATTCCTGTGAGTGGTTGTCATAGGGGCCCTAGCACACTGGTTTTCCCAGGATCCATTGTACTTCTAAGATGACCTTGCATTGTACCTGCATAAAATATAACACTGCAACCACAATGTAGTTATCACCTAATTTTTCTGTCAAAGTCTGTAACATTATCATATTTTATTTATGTTTATTTATGTATATTTATCATGTTTTTTTTTAATAGTCTGTAACTTTTTGTTATCTTTAAATTGAGGAAGATGGTTTTTTTCTACTTTTTTATGGGGTCTCTTGTGAGGTCTGGATCATAGTTATTGAATTCTGGCATTATAAGGAAACAGACAATGATATTTACACTGTTAACCGGAAACAACAGACTGTGCAGTCATGTGTAAAGAAAATTCCAGATTGGGAGCTTAGATCTTTACCTATGTGAACATACATCACAGAATACCAAACAAGTGCTGCAGAAACTCTCTGTGTATGCAGTCGTCTGGCCAGTCAGTTTTCCAGTGGAAATAAAGTCATACAGATAAGATGAAGCATGTGTCATACACAGTCTTCATAAAGGCCTGCAGCCCTTTCATCTGAAAACCACTTGCAGGGAAAATGAAAAGAAGAACAAAGAAGACTTGCAGGTCTTTTAAGGGGTCATAGAAGAGGCAGACGTATCTGATTCATAATTATACTACTAATGTGGTTAGAAAGAGAGGTAAACAAGCAAGTTTTTTTATTCAGGAAAACAAAAATACCAAACAAATGTTTTACCTGTTCAGATGGAAAACAGCTCTGGCTCTAGAATCAAAAGTTAAGGCACCAACTTTCCACCGGCCAGAATCTACATCCAGCTGTAACACAAAGTCTTTCACAAAAGTTTTCATCCAATCAAAGATACGATTATCCACGGAAGAGTCAAGAATAAACACCACATCCGTGCCTGTCTCACTGTATTCTGTTAGATAAGTTAAAAAAAAATATACATTATATATGACAGATAATAAAATGCTAAATACATCAAAAGACAACAATCAAATAGTTTGGACATATGTCAAGACTACCAAATGATGATTATCATCATCATCATCAAGTGCCTTGCCGACTGGCGTGGGCGATCATGCCTCTCCATAATCTGCGATCTCCTGCAGCATGTATCAGTTCGTGTGCTGACACACCTCCATACCATGCAACAAGACTGTCAAGAATCTTCTCTCATTGTCTTCCCCTATCCCTCCTTCCCCAGATCGTTCCAGTGGTCACAACATGTTTCATTTTCCCTCTTCTCATAACATGGCCGAAAAATGATGACTGTCTCCTTCTGATGTCTGTGATAAGTTGTCTTCGGGCTCCCGCCTCTTTCAAAACTCTTGGTTGCTCTTTTTGGCTGTAAGATAGTATACGAACAAGAGTCCTGTGATTTACACATAATGGAAGGAAAACCAGCCGTCGACCATGCAAGGGCTGTACAGATAGAGTATTTGAGGCTGTGAATACCAGCATGTATGTAGCACACACCAAAATTCTCACAAATCGCTCTTAAAAAACCAGATGCCAAAGGTCAGAACAGGGTCTAGTGAACAGAAAAAAAGAAGGACATATATTTTTTTTAAAAGGATCAAAATCAAAACCTAAGAAAATACATATTGAGAAGAGAGTTAGAAACAAAGGTTAAAACGATATGAAGGATATGATGTGCGTTAATAGACAGCAAAGGGTAAAACGGTTTAACATGAGTTAACTAAAGACCAATGCTCCATTGAGAGATAAAGTGCCAAATGAATATAAGAATGAATTTACTTCTTTTTTTTAAAACTCAGTGACAGTTCTGTATGTTTTGTGTAGCTACTGCTTCAGTCCTGTTTATCCCAAGCAATGTTATTAAATATACAATGAGGGAGACTGAGTCTCAAAGACGTGTTTTTAGGGATATGACATTGTTTCTTTTACTTTGATCACTAAAAAAGTTCTACAAACAGGTGTTACCGTGCTTTAATTAGTGACATAATTGTTGCAAAACTATTCCTGTTTTCTTGATGAGGAGAGCTATCAGCCTGCAACAGGACACCTTATGGGCAGGTATAGAGTACTTGCTCAACTGCCCCCCCCCCCCCTTCTCCATGACCCTCCCCAGTCTCGGTTACATGCTCTCAGGCATGTCATGGATACAGTTGTTGGAAAGCAGCTTAAATGTTTTCAGAACTTGTCAGTCACTTTAATGATGCGAGGCCAAGGATGCTACAATAGACATAATGGCTAGAGATCGCTGCCAGGGAAGGACACTGCTCCCACAGATAAATTTTCTCAACTCTTTCAGTACCAGCCAGCTCACCATAAGTTTCTTGGCCTTTCAAAGATACTCTAAGGTTCTCACTGTCCTCTATTACAGATATGTGTTACATTGACCCTTAGTAAGTGATCTATTAGTTTAACTACTTCTGCCCTATGGGAGTTACCATGGTGTTGTCGTCTAGACGCTCGTCTGTGGATCGGAAGGTCAAGGGTTCCCGTCCTAAAGGATGGACTTTTTTCAAAAATGACCTTGACTTTCAGGTCAACCCAACCTTGAGTGGGCACCAGGTGCAGTCCTGGGAAGTAAAGGTGGCTGACGTGATGTTGACCACATCGCCCACTAAGTCCCGATTGGTCTATAAAAATATAGGTATAGCCCTATATTCCCAACACGCCTAAAGGCAGGGAAAAGGGTCATTTACTTTACCCTACAGTATCTGTGTTTAATTTCTTCAGATCTAAGCATTCAGTGTTTGTCAGTTCAAAACATTGGAATAGAAGGGTTTAACCTAACAAACGTATGGGATCAAAACAGTTAACTTAACTTGACAGCAAAAATGTAAGCTATGGAACATTCTCTCTCCCCCCCCCCCCCCCCCAACAACAACAAACAAAACATACACACCCAGAAAGGGAAGAAATCATTGATTTAACAAATGTTTAATAGTTAGCTTGTTCTGTTGTCTACTGTTTTATTGACATTCTGTAGCCTTGCTGCAACTGATCTGGAACCAATAATCATGTGTTTGTTTATGTGTTTTAATTTTACAGGCGGCAGCATGTTTATGAATGATGCAAATACCTATAATCATGGTCAATGGTTTTGAAAACATATATTGTCAGGAAATACTTACTTGGCACTTTGCTTTCAGTAACTTCTATGTCAGGAACTTGTGAAACCGCTGTTAATTAGAAAATAAAAATCAGTTAAAACAAGCTAAATTAACTCAGTCAATTAAAAAAAAAAAGAAATAAAGTGCTGGCCAATGTCAATATCTAAAAATGTGTCTTTTGAATTAGAGGAACCAATTTTATGTTTGATTTTGTTGTGGTAAAGGGACACTTTTGCTGCTCACAGGTAACACTGGAAGTGATCAGTCTCCTCTCTTAAATCGAATGAAGCATCTCAGTACAGTCCAAGATTTTACAGATGTTCTCACTTTTCTTTGCAAGTTTATGATTTTTAATTTAAATTTGTAATAAATTTGTTCATAAAATAATTTTTGTGTTCATTATCCTTGATCTTGTTCTCTCTCAACCTGGCATCAATATTTGTACAGTGTAAATTTTCAAAAAGTCACTTGTTGAGTCATTGACAACAATTTTTTTTTGGGGGGGAAAAACTACTTATTCTGTAACCATCCCCTTCCGAAGTCCATGCTGTGTGCTGTTGGTTAACATGTATGTTCCCAGATTTCTGACTGATTTACTGTACATCATATGTAAAACATATTTTTCCTTGCAACAATACAGTAGTCATTTTCATAAAAATATATTATTCTAACCCTTATGGTTTTTATTGGGATATAAAGTGCTCACTCAGTTTTTAGAGCATATATTGACTATTTTATATATTTTATAATCGCTTCATTCAGACAAATGTGCCATTTGTGTCATTATTATTTGAAACATTGTCCTGTCGACACCTTCCAGGGTGTAATTATACAGATATGGTACAAAAAGTAGATAATCTTATTTCTGGAGGTTGTTATAGGTCCCCAGATGATAAGGACTTGCATCTACAATGTCCTTATTAACAAGATATAAATTTCCTGGATATTTAACTCATAATAGGGATGTGTCTAGGATATGATCCTATGTCAGGTAGCACAGAAACTCAAGGAGCACAGACACATGTATCACAATAGTACAGAGTGCCCTATATTACAACAGAAAACAGCAGTTGTGTGTAACTGAAGTCATCCAATTTATTACACAAGACACACAATGGGATCAGACATCTACCAGGGCTAGTGAATGATGTCTTTCTGTCACTTTTCACTGGCTGCTGAAGATGGGGACGGAGCGCTCATGGGAATGCCCCGAGTGCTGTGATGTCGATTCTTGAATCAACTCAACTCAACACACTTTCTATTAACTATTTAACAACAGGGCTATATATATACTGTCTTCAGCTCTGAAGATGGTATCCAACTCATTACCAGCACTAAGGCAAAATACTCTACTTCTCTGAAGACTGGATCCATTGAATACCACACAACTACAATCTATGTGCATACGATGCACAAAGCAGTGCATGGCTTCACTAGTGTGGGCAAAGTGAAACATGTCCACTCTCATCTATGGGCTACCAGCAACTGTCCACAAAGCAAAACACGTCAACTCTCATTAGTGGACTGCAAAGAACACTCTGCACAAGTGAATAACCACCTACTTTCCAAACAGACTCATGCATATCTTGCAATATGTGATTTCCCAAAATTTGTTGGTGTCATTTTTCTGCAGCTGAGATTTGAACTTTGACCCCTCTTTGATACCTCTTTGTTCCTTTTTCCATTCATACATCATCAGCATACATCTTCGAGTAACTCCCAAAACATTAATAGTATGTCATTACAATAGTGGATTTGATATGTCCTTTGATCTTCTTAAATTTTTTTAAACCTTTCGAATAATTATCTTCAAAGATTATGATGTCCAATTGTCCCACATCCTTGCTTTTCTTTTTCATGTGTCTTTTTCCCCATCTAAATTCCTTGTTGTCACAACACATTTCAGTTCTACTGATTGTTTCCTTGTGTTGATATGGCCAAAGAATATTAACTCTTTGAGTCCCAATGAACGCATCATACGTTCATAGGTTCCTACCTAGAAGCCCAATGAACGCAAGATGCGCCGATTTTATGACTGTCTTTACTACCCCCTGGGCCTGTGATGCTAAACCCCCTGGGACTCAAAGAGTTAATGTCCCTTTCAATACAGGTAAAAAAGTCGAGAAGAGACCGAGTCAGGAATAAACAACTAAGAATAATAGTATTCAGTGAATAGTACCAGAGAAAGAATCAAATGATTTGGTCATGTAGTCAAAATGGAACAAAATCAGCCAGCAGCTAGAGCATACAACAAAAGAACAGCAGGCTACCAAGCAACAAGCCAAAAAAGAAAGAGATGGATGGAAGGAGTAAAACAGACACTACAGAAATACATTATGACATTAACACAAGCTATGCAACTGGCAAAAGACAGGAAACTACATCTAACTCCTCTCTGTTATGCTTTGCAGTAGGACAAAAGAAGAAGAAAGAATTATCAGTTTTTCTGAGTTAATTTATATCAAGACATCTTCCTAAATATTTATTTATTTATGTTTTAAAATTTGTCCATAGTATTTTTATCACCAGCAGAAATAATACACATTATTAAAGCAATGTATAAAGGCTCAGAGTGTTCAGTGCAAATGGAGAATCATCAAATAGGGACTAAAATAAGAAATAGATGGACTAATGAAGCAAGGACATCCAAGAAAACCCAAAAAAATGTTAGGGCTAATTTCTTTGTACATCTTCTCTTGTTGATATGCCTAATAAATTCCATTTGACTTATCTTTGGAGTGGTAATGAGTGACTTAGTAATACAGTACAACAAACTATAAAAGAATAATCAGTAAAGAGTCTGGGGGGAAAAAATGAACTTACTTGGTGGTGGCATTGTAAATCGCTCTGTAAAGATACAACAGTAGATTATAGATATGTTTATGAATCTCAATGACAATTACAGAAAAACTGACTTGTTTTAAACTCTAAAATTGACATGTTTGAAACAATAAAGTGTTACAATGCACTTTTTAAAATCTTTTGGTAACAAAAGATTTTGCAGCAAATCCCCAAGTGGGACAAAAATTATGAATGCTAGACAGAGACTACACACAGCAGGGTAACCATCTGGGTTGCCAGATTTCTGGAATATGGGATGACCTTATCTAAAATGTAAAAACAGAAACAAAACAAAAATACATTTTTTGTTGGCTGTAACTTATACAGATTATCCAGTCTCATAGTATCAACATTTTGCATTGTCTGGGATTGAAAGAGTTGAACATCACTCACATTTTCAGATCATTGTGATCAATATAATTCTACATAACTGAGCCTCTGAGAATAAGCAGGTTAAGTACATGATGTGGCAATGGTCCTGAAATCTAAGGCTCTAATCATGGAAGATTTTTCTTAACATGAATAGATTGTGCAAGTCACATTTGCCATCGTCAATGGATGTGATTTATATGCCTCCCTACAGCACAAGACAACACTACTGTCTGGAAAGACATCAACAGTAAAAAAGCAAAAAGTAAATTATATTTTTTAAGCCAGTGAGGCATGAGGTAGGCAATCGTAGACTCGTATTTTCATAAACACATTTTTGTCAAAATCCCAGCAGGCTGAAATAGCAGGCAATGTTGTTTGTTTTTAACATTCACCCAGTGTAGATTTGAAGAGCAGCGGCTGGCCAAAAGGTTAGAGGCTCTCAAGAGAAAGACCCATGTTCAAATCCTTGATACAGTTGAGGATTTTTATCTATTAGGATAGAAAATAAAATCCCAACCCGCACAGTTCCTGGCCAGAGCACTATGGCCATGAGGCCATAGATTCTCAGGCTCAAAGACACCACCCACCCCGTTTCCTCCCACCACCCTTCCCATTTGCCTACACCACAACAGTGGTTAAAACTGGCAATTATGGCAATTTTTGTTTTGTTTGTTTAGTAGATTTGAAAGCAAGATCTTCGGACCACAGCAGAGCATCTAGCCACTGTGCCGCAGTGACTCCAACATAGTATGTAGGGATACCCAAATGATGTTAACTGAAATAACAGAACAGAGCTTACTTGGGCAGGCAGAGGCAAAAATAATGTCGTCCACAGCTTGCAGTTCATCAAAGTCACTGACTTTAAAACTGTTCTGCTCCGCAGGTGGTGAAGCAATGCCATCCAGCTCACGGTAGTCAGTTAAACCCACCCCAATGCTGTAGATATGAATGCCATCTTCATGTGCTAGCTGAGCATAAGGAACTGTTTGTTGGGAATTGACATTTGAGACTCCATCTGTAATTTCAGAAAAAATATATGTATGTTTTATAGAAACATTTATTATCATCAGTATGTGGTCTGCTAAATGCTTGGAAATTTAGGTCTTTGCATATATCTTGGTTTTTATTGTTCAGATCCTTACTTTAGGCCACTCTCTGAGACCATCCAGCATAATTTATATGTCTGCCTCTCTTAATTCTATCACTAATCTGTCCAAGTATTTCAAAAAATTGCGATGTTTTATATTCTTACGATGCCAAAAAATATTACCATGAATTTAGACATACTCAGGCCTGTGCACAGAAAGGCCCGAAAACCAACAGCACAGCTCTGTGGTGCTAACGGACTGAAAGAGGCCTACTTATATAAAGTATAATAAAGGACCCATTTCCATGCCTTCAAGTGTGCCCTGCTTATAGGGCTAGACCTATATTTTATAGACCAATCGGCACTTGGTGGGTAATGTGGTCTGCGTCATGCCTGATGACTTTACTTCAAAGAACTGCACCTGGTACCCAGTCAAGGCTGGGTCAACCTGGGAGCCAAAGAAATATTTTTTTTTTAAAGTCCAGCTCAGTCAGGATACGAACCCATGACCCTTTGATCTGCTGGTGAGCGTCTGTTTACAGATTCTGCAACTACTTATATGTAAAATATGACATCAGCATTTCAGCCATTCTCTCTCACACTCTCTTTCTCTCTCTCTCACACACACACAGACACACTCACACACACATACACATACTCACTCTATCTATATTTATTAAGGTTAAAAACAATGAAAATACAATAAATATTATACATATTTTGTTAACCAAGCTCTGAGGGGTAAACATGACATTATTTATATGAAAACTACAGTTACTATTTTTGCCAACACATTACATCTTTCTCTGCATCAGAGCTTTCCAAAATGTGTCACAAAACATTAGTATATGGGTTACACAGTGTGAAGTTGTGTCAAATGAGGGCTAAAGCAGTAAACAATTTATGTATGTTTTCACATCGTATATAAGGGGTTAGTTTAACATCTGGGATGCTAATATATTGAATTTATTGTATCATTTAAAAAGGATATGCCCAACATGAAACTTTTGAAAAGCTCTGCTCTACACTCAGTCTAATAGGATGATGACTTGGTGCAGGGCTTTTCAACTGGCAGCTTATGGGCCAAATCTGGCTAGCAAAGGCATAACAAGTGGCCTGTGGATCACTGCCAGTTGTATTATATTAGTGATCATTTTATGCTGGGGCAGGGGCTTGTGCATCTGTCCATAACGATGCCCCTTTTTTAACTTGTTGACTCCTGAGTAAACTAAGCTGAGTATCCCTGACTGAGTGGCAGCTGCCTTGATGTTTCTATGCTGTCGGAGTAGGGAAAAAAACGAGTTCTAAACTACCTGTCAATACGACTGCTACGTTAGGCACATCAGGCCTGTCTCCATTGGCTGAAGTAAACATGACAGTTCTCATGACGTCCAGAGCTCCAGCAGTGTTGGTGCTACCAAATCTGTAGGGAATCTGGGCTACAGCTTTGAGAATCTCTTGGGATGTGGAGAATGTATTCAGCTGGAAGACTTGGTAGACGTTGGTGCTGTACTGTATAATCCCCACCCTGACATTTCCTGAATCTATGTCAGCTTTTTTCAGGAATTCTTGGAGGAACAACAGCACCTGCAATGAAATACATATGGTAGATATTCTTTAATTCATTCACTCTCCTGTTGTGTCATTAAATGTCATACAGGGCTCGCCAGTCTATTTCTATATTCCACTTTCATCCTGTGCAGTCACTTTGATAAAATGATAGGAATCCTCTCCAGTAAATCTGGTTATCTCATCAATATCCATCTTAGGGTTGCTCTTGGACGTTCTTGTTGTTTCCCATTTCAGAGCCCTTTTCATGTTTCTCTTCTCTTCTATTCTAGTGATTAGTTTTTAGTTTTGAGCCCAACAGTGTGCATGTCTAGTCACTGACTTCCACAGAGTGGCTTTCATCCGTGGCTATCATTCAAGCACTTTGTGCACCACACAACACATGATGCATTTGTTACCGGAATCCTTTCCTGCAAGTTTCTGTCTTGTCTTGTCTTGTCCACAATTGCCTCACAGCGTAGTGGGGAGTCGCAGTTTTCTATCCTGGGCCAGGTGTGTTGCACGTGTTGTTGTTAGTCCGTGTTGCTTCAGGATCTCTGATATATTGTCTATCCATCGTACTCTCGGTCTGCCTCTTGCTCTAGGGCAGTAGTGCTGTTCGTTGTATGCTCGTAGAGGCAGTTGGTCGGTTTGCATTCGCATCAAGTGGCCAAACCACTCTATTTGTTGCTTCTTTATGTATTGCAGGCATGGTGTGGTTCCTACAATTGCTCTAATGTTCTCGTTTCGAACTCTGTCTCTCCTTGTGACATTGGCAGCCTTACATAAGCATCTCATTTCGCACGTCGTGATCTTTTTTTTGGCATTGGTAGCAGAGGGTTGGTATAAACATGCAATTTATCAGTTGTCGTTTTAGTGCCATAGTGATGCTTGGGTGTTTTAGCAGTGGGGAGAGTTGGTAAGTTACTGCGCTCGCCTTTTGACATCTTGCCTCAAGTTCCCTATCAATTCTTCCATCCTGCAAGTTTCTGTAGCAAATAATATTTTTTTTTTCATATGGTGGGGGAGCTGGCCTCACATCCAACCCACTTTTTTTTTTTTTTTTATATCCGGGCTTGGGACTAAGGCAATTAATTATATAATAATAAACCACACACATTCATAAACTGGTGTCTGCAAAGAACAGAGGGAATGAATGGTATGATATAAACACAAATTTAGAGATTTGGGAGAGAAATTTAAAAAAAAATAAGAAGTGATCCAAGAGGTGAGGAAAAGTGCTGGTGCTGGATAGGGAATACACTGAGGAAAGCTATCAACAATATAACTAGAATGTCTTTGCACTGGAAACCACAGAGTAAAAGAATAAAGCAGACAAAAACAAATGGAGACAGAAAAATTAAAAATTCAAGTTAAAAAGATAGGGAGGACATGGTGTGAACTGCAAAGCAAAGGATGGGAAAACCTGGTGTGAACTGCACAGCAAAGGATAGGAAAACCCGGTGTGAACTGCACAGGAAAAGATGGAAAAACCTAATGTGAACTGCACAGCAATGGATGGAAAAACCCGATGTGAACTGCAAGCAAAGGATGGGAAAACCCAGTGTGAAGTGCACAGCAATGGATGGGAAAACCCGGTGTAAACTGCACAGCAAAGGGTGGGAAAACCTGGTGTGAACTGCACAGCAAAGGATGGGAACAACTGGTGTGAACTGCACAGCAAAGGATGGGAACAACTGGTGTGAACTGCACAGCAAAGGATGGGAACAACTGGTGTGAACTGGCTGAAGACCTATGCTTCCTGGGGGGGGGGGGGGGGAGGGAGCAGCAGTAGAAGAAGAAGAAAGGTTTGCTGACAGAAGCCCATGGCAAATGAGTTAGAAAGCCTGATCTGATTCTATTCTTTAGAAAAACAATGATGATCATCCAAAAACTTCAGAGCAGTTGACCCAGAAAACTGAGATAATGAGTAAATTAATTTGAACTAATGATGAAATGAAACTCTGCAGGTCCAGGAAACTATAGAGAAACAATTATGAATTCTTAATTTTAACCCTGCACACATTTCATTGGTAATTTAACTTTTGAATATTAACTGCAGATTGTATAATTTTGCTGTAAATTCTTTCAAGTAAGTAAAACAAAACTTAAGCACTTTTTTTTACACCAATGGCTCATCAGGTTGTGAATCTAGCTTAAGACTTTCATAGACCAACTGGCAATACATGGATGATGTGGTCAACATCACACTGGCTGCCTTTGCTTCCCAGTACCCAGTTTATCCTGAGTTAACCTGGAAATTGAGGCTTAAAAAAAACTAATGTAATGCACATTTAAACTAAAGATCTTAAGGCTGGCAGGGAAGCATCTAGTATTTTTGGTACTCCAACTCACCACTACCCGAAACAAAAAAAAAAAAATGAAAACATATTTTCCAAAACTAAATGAAACATGTACATAGCTCTTCTGAGGCCAATGTTAATAGAAGTAAAAAAAATAATTATGTTGACTTTTTAAGGAACAACCACACATTATTATTTGTTATCTGTACCGCCAACGTAGCATATCGGTCTGAACCATTTATGCTCTTTCCTCATATGCAGCCACTATCTCAATGTCTCCGTGCTCAATGTACCCAGCTGGGGTTGACTGGGATACCTTCTTACTTTACATTGCAACTGGTTTTTCTATGTTTATCCTCATTTAATACCCACTGCCATAGGTGGGTCACATCTCTGAATTGCAGTTTATTCAGTGTGTCTGCCTGTCTGTACTTCTGCTTTTAACCACTACTAACACCACCAGTCACTTGGCTCATTCATTCATTTTCACCCTGGCATATACTGGGGAGTACAGCCAATATCGTAAGAGGCGACTAAGGGTAGGGTTGGGTTTGAGGTTGGCTACCTCATCCTGTAAAAACCATAGCCACAAAAACCAGACAACCATAGAGTCAAAAAGAGAACTAAACTAAAAAATTGTAATTCTAATGTCAAATCAGTACTTTAGTATGGGGCGGAAACATGGAGAACAACTAAGGCAATTACTAATAAACTACAAACATTCATTAACTGGTGCCTGCGCAGAATAGAAGGAATTAAATGGTATGATATGGACACACACTGAGAAAACAGGAGAACAGCATAACTAGAATGTCTTTGCATTGGAACCCACAGGGGCATAGGAATAAAGAAAGGCCAAAAAACACATGGAGAAGAGAGCAGAAAGATGGGGAGGGACATGGGGAGAGCTCCATGCAATGGCTTTGGCGTAAGTTGGTTGAACTAGTGGGGGATAGAAAGGCAAAAGAAGAAGACAGCCAATAAAGTTTCTTGAGGTGACTTCTGATATTGTCAACCCATTTTAGTAAGAGTTTGCCAGTTTGATCTTTCTAAGAACAGACACACATGAAGTTAGTCATGTTTACCTTTTTAAAGTTGACCTCCGTCACACTGGTTGATGAGTCAATAACAATAATCAGATCAGCTCTGCTCAAAGCACAATCTGTAACCAACAAATAATCACTATAATACACTGCTATCAAGAATGATTGCTGGAAATTTAAACTGTTATTATGAAAGAAGATATTATAACAGAAAAAAAAAGTATTCAGTCCCCTGCACCGTTTCAATTGCTGCAGAAAGCTTGTTTTTAAGGTGCTGATTGTTCCTTATCTTCTCAGTGTCATTTTAATCCTCAGAATCTCACAGGGTCACTCAGAACTTGAAACTTTTCCCAAACATTTTAAGATGCCACACATGTATATCCATTAAAATATGTATTTATAATAGTTTGAAATTCCGGCAATTATTCTCAGTGACCCCATACATATTTTCAAACACAGAGAAAAATAAAAATGTTTATTTGAACAAAGAAGACGCAAAAAATAGATTGCATAATTTATTGCCTGGCATGTTTTGCTGTATCTCGTCAGGTGTATACTACAGTAACAATTACATAAATGAAGCAAATAAGTGAATCCTTTATAACTGAAGTACAATTTCAACAACGATCACATATGACTGCCTGTTTTTACCAGGGGAGCCAAAAAGACAGAACCATCTCTTTCTGAATACGGGGTTCTGGGCGCAGGTGACGAATCACGGAAGCCTGCAGCAGTTGATTCATGACAATTAACGCCCAGGTGATCTGATTATCTATACAGATGGTTCGGTGGTGAGAGCAAAGAGAACTGCCTGGGGGGTTCGTAGTGAAAGCCAATGGAAAATCTTTAGTGCAAGACAGTCTAACATATGACATCACAACATCTAGCATGAGAATGGAGGTGGAGGGGGTAACTGCAGCTCTCCAGTGGCTAGAGAACAAGATGCATACACATGTTGTAATTGTAACAGACACTGAAAGCATGCTGAGAAAAGTGAAGACAGGGATGCTTCGAGCAGAGTGGCTAGCTTCACCTGAAAGGTCACCGGTGGTGAGCATACTTTGGATCTTTCTCCAGGCCATGCCGGCATGGTGGGTAATGAACAGGCAGACAGATTGGCTTGATCTGCACCAATGGGAGATAAACTGATACATGACAAGGCAGATGTGGTCAAGGCCCTTTGGAAACAAGCAACAGAATCAGTAGAGAAAGAAGAATTTTATGGCCTGGAGAGAATTAGGTACCTGGGTGTAACCAGAGGGTCGGGCTGGCTCACTACGCTCAGAAGAAAGGCAAGACCGAAATTTAACGAGATTGTGAACAGTACCATCAGTACTGGAACTCTGTGCCGGCTGCTGAAGATGAGGATGGAGCATGCAAGGGAATGCCCCGAGTGCTGTATGTCAATTCTTGACTCAAATCTTAAAATGGGAGTTTTGGAGTGGTTTGTACATTTTATGTGGTAGACTCAAAATGATTTTCAGAGTCAAGCTCAATATGAAATATCTTCTCTAGGAGCAATTCATATAACATTGGATGAGTTTGAGAGGTCTCAGTGAGTGGACGTTTCACAATTGTGAATATTTTTGTGAAGGGAGTCTTTTTTATGCTTTAATCATGCAGGGATTTAAAAGAACAAACATTCAGAGATTTTAAAAATAACATAAAAAACTTCCATAAAGTTTATTATATAAGCACTGCCTAGATTCTCAACCTGCACTTAGTAAACATTGTAAATTACTGATGTGTTTTAAAGTTATGTTGTAAATTACTGATGTGTTTTAAAGTTATGTTGTAAATTACTGATGTGTTATAAAGTTATGTTGTAAATTACTGATGTGTTATAAAGTTATGTTGTAGATTACTGATGTGTTATAAAGTTATGTTGTAAATTACTGATGTGTTTGTTATAAAGTTATGTTGTAAATTACTGATGTGTTATAAAGTTATGTTGTAAATTACTGATGTGTTATAAAGTTATGTTGTAAATTACTGATGTGTTATAAAGTTATGTTGTAGATTACTGATGTGTTATAAAGTTATGTTGCGGTGATATTTAGAAAGTAGTGAGTAGATCACGTACCTGATTTGGGTGGTGGGGCTGTGATTCTAATTCCTGGTTCTGGTACCTCTGTGGAATCAGACTGTTACAATTAGCAACACAAGAGAAGGATAGACAACAGTCATCAGTATGTTCTTAGCTTCTAATAAACTTGTAAACTTCACAGTTCCTATAGAAAGAAAGAGACCCATATCTCACTGGGCACTCGGTGCAGATTCCTATTATATATAGATCACTTGGTACTCACCAGATGACACGGCACTGACCATACTTACTAGGTTGACCTGGCAGTCCAGGTCACTGAATTTTTTTTGTTGCCCTAGTGAGGCTGGCCAAACGGTTAGAACGCAAGGCTCTCAGGCGGGAGACTTGGGTTCGATTTCTCTGTAAAGTTAGGGATTTTTCTGTTGAGGGCAAAAATTAAATGTTCATCTGTACAGTTCGTGGCAACAGCACTGGCCATGTGGACTTAAATCCTAAGCCTCAAAGACCCCCTTGCCTACACCACAAAAGTGGTAAAATACAGGCAGTAATGGGAGCAGCTGGCTGAACAGTTAGAATGCTGGGCTCTAAAGCAGGAGACCTGGGTTCAAATCCTTGGTAAGGCTGAGGATTTTTCTTTCAGGGAAAAAAAAAATCCTCCCCTGCACAGTCCTGGCGACAGCACTATCCATGCGGACATAAATTCTCAGGCTCAAAGACCTCCCCTGCCTACTCCGCAAAAGTGGTACAATAAAGTCAGTAATTGGCATTCATGTTTGACAGTTTTTAATTGGCAGGTTTTTTTGGCATTTGGAATTCAACCAAGGATAAATGGATCCCATGTCAAACATGGTAGCCATTAACTTTTTGTAACTCCTTCACTGGTATTTATGATATGATATTTAAATGTAATGTTATCTTAGATATAATGATTAAGACCTTTCCGTCGTTCCAGATGATAGTGTTATACTGCGCTTTGAGGAGGCTTGGGACTCACAGCCCATGGCAATGGTGAGTGTGACTAGCAAGACCCACCCACGTTAGGAAAAATAGAAAATCTTCACTTTTCACCCCATTTCACTGTCTGCTTTTAACATGTGACAGTGAACCCTGGCAAATAGGCATAAAAACCACTTTGTTATGCTACAGTTTTATTTAGAGGATATTTTTTAAAATCTGTACAGTCTAAAGGAGAATTCTAAATGAAATAAGTGATGACACAAAGATTATTTTTGTATGTTTTTGTGTATGTTGAATGTTGAATAAAGAATCAACATCACAGCATTCAGGGCACTCTAATAAGTGCTCAGTCCCCATCTTCAGCAGCAAGCAGAGAGTTCCAAGTCTGATTATTTTTGTGTGAAGTTGTGTACCAATGTGTGTTTCAAAAGTGTGCTGGTGGTGTGAAGTGTGCTGGTGGTGTGAAGTGTGCTGGTGGTGTGAAGTGTGCTGGTGGTGTGAAGTGCAGTATGTGTGAGCAGTAGAGTACATCTGTTAAATGAAAATTATATATTATTATTTCAACAAATATTAAAATAGCACATTTCTTTGGCAAATATTTAACAAATAATGATCAACTCTTACCCTGACAAAGAGAAGCAAAGATATTATGTTTTAGATCATTCAGTTCTGTAAAATCATTGACAGTAAATTTGTTCCTCTCCAATGGCTTGCTGGCAATACCATCAATCTCAGTGGTGTCTGTCAGTCCAATACCTATAGCGTAAATGTGAATACCAGCTTCTCGAGCTAGGTCTGCCTCAGGAATAGTGTTCTTTGTATTGATGTTTGAGATTCCGTCTGTGATGACTATGGCAACATTGTCAACCTCACTCCGATCTCCTTTATCTGGAGTGAACATCTTTGTTCTCATCGCTTCCAGGGCAGCTGCTGTGTTAGTGTTGCCAAATCGATAAGGGATATCATCGATGGCATTGAAGAGGTGAACTTTGGTCACGTGCTGGTTGAGATCAAACTGAACATAGGCCTCAGTGCTGTAGATGACAACACCCACACGGACAGTGCCACCATCAATGTCAGCCTCATAAAGGAAGGTTTTCACAAAGTCTTTGATTACGTCAAAGTTGTCTTCTGTCACGCTGGTTGAGGCATCAATGACAAAGACAAGGTCAATTTTGGCACCAGAACAACCTGTCAAAAAGAAATAATTGTTATTTCCACTGATAATTCTAGTTACTTACCTATAAAATAAAAAATTTTCTTGTTCTTTTTTTTTTTTTTTCTGCCTTTTACCTCCTAATAGAGTTGAGCTGTACTTGGGACGTTCACATAAGAACACCAACCCCACCTCTAGGAGTCAGCTATGAGTTCTGATGCTAACATTTAGCAGTTAGATTATTTGTCCATCTTGCTTATTACTACTACTGCTACTGCTCCTACTTTTCTTGCTCCTGCTGCTGCTGCAGTTATTACTACTACCACTGCTACTACTACTGCTACTGCTGCTGCTGCTGCTGCTACTGCTGCTGTTACCATTACTACTGCTGCTGCTACTGCTGCTATTGGGTTGTGAATAATAAAATAATATATCTGAAATAAAAAGAAATGCTCAAAAAAAAGAAGATTTTGTATATGAGGGTGGGGGGGGGGTAGGTTTCTTCATGAGCATTAGAAAGGAACTTACTCTGACCCCCCCCCCCCCCCCACCACTCCCCCTTTATGGTAATTACAGAAGAGGGTCCACCCCTTTCGTGAAATTTTTTTAGGAGCTCAGCCATGAAATGGAGCACTAAAATGCACACAGGGAGGCAAAGTGTAATTTTTCTTTGTCTCAATTGCACTGGATTGATAGTCTCATGCCCAGCTTGCTGAAGAATATACAAAGTCCGACAATTAAGTAATGAGACTGATTTTATTATGGCCAAAACAAAAGTGCAACGAATAAAGCAAAGCATGGAATCTAAACAGACAACATTCATCTATGATCTGGCAACTTTTCATCACTGCTCGATAAGCAGACAATAAACTAACTGCCATTTTGTTGACCTAGTTAGAGATGCATTGTTACATAATCAGCATGGAGCAAAAAGCTAACATTAAATTCTTGGTAAAACCCCCCAAAAAAGTGCCACTGAAACAGTTCAATTGATTCAAAAAGTTTATGGGGATAATTTTCTCATGCACAAATTTTCAGGTGGTATTCAGGATTCAAAAGTGGTGTAGAAATGATTAGTAATGCACCTAGACATGGATGCCGAATTTCTGTTCATAAGGACGAACTCGTTGCAAAAGTCAGAGAACGGATACAAAAAGATCATTGTTTTACTATTAAGATGATGGCAGATGAATCTGGTGGTAATAGGGACACCATTCATAAAATTTTAGAGCAAGATTTTAGCAAGAAAAAAGTTACTTGCCGGTTTGCACCACATTCATTGTTTGAAGACCAAAAACATCAGCAGGTTGAGTACCCAAGAGACATCATCAAAACAAGAATTTTTGGCCCTAAAACAAGTGTGTGTTCTCAGCCTTCCACCCTATTTCCTAGATTTGTCTCCCTGTGATTATTTTCTATTCCCAAAATTAAAGTTTGGATTGGAAGGACGCTTTTTAATGATTTTGATGACACCTAAATGGCCATACCACAGAGGTCGTTCCAATGTTTGTTAGATCGTGCCACTTGCTGTATTAATGCACAAGGGGGTTACTTTGAATAAAATACAGGTTACATCTTCAACTGTTGAATATTTTAATTTTCATGGAATTAGTCCTATTACCTAATTGTCGGACCTTGTAATTTTAGTTAGTGTAACTTCTAAAAAGTGCTCAGTCGTCACCCCTTCCCTGATAATTTTCAAGGAACTCAGCCCTTAATGAGGCACTAGAATCCACATGGGAAGACCAGATGTGAATTTTGTCCATCACAGCAGCACCTAAATTTATAGTTTAAACCCAGCTTGCTCACAAGCAGAAATTTTGTTATTGTTACTGCTAAATAGTGCAAACATTGTAAATCCCCCCCCCCCCCAGAATGATAGCAACATTTCAAGCATTAGCATGAACATCACGTATCTGTTTCTCTATAAAGATGTGCATATTTATTGTTTTAAAGATGTATATGGATACTCTGTTGGCATCAATGTCAGAAACAGAGGCATCAGTGCAAGAGCTGATTTATGAAAATGCACGCCCATATGACATCATTTTATAATCAGATGGGTATGTATTGATGTGAGAGATGAGAAGGGTAGATGAGGTTTACTCTTCTGTATTTTAGTCCTACTTAGAAATCCACATCAATGTACTTGGGACATGACACCCTCACTGCATCCAGTATGGGAATGGAGGTGGAGTTGGTGACAGCAGCTTTCCAACAGCTTGAAAAAAAAGCACAGCCCAACATGTTGTAATTGTAACAGACTACCAGAGCATGCTACAGACAATTGAAACTGGTTGTCTGCATGCAGAGTGGCTTGCATCAATTGATAAGACTCACATCAGGAGCATATCATAGATTTTCTGTCCAGGACATTTAGGTGTGCAAGGGTGTTGGATTAACTGTTGCCAATCCTCTGGGTGGGGAACTACTTTATGATAAAGTGAACATGGCCAAGGATCTCTGGAATCAAATGTACAGTGCAATGGAATAGACATAATTCATATATTGAAAGACTAATTCAGTGGGGGGGGGGGGGAGTATATGTGTTTTGTGTGTGTGTGAGAGAGAGGAGAGGGGTTACATTTTCTGGAAGCTATTCAACACTGAAGGGCACAATAGGCAGATTTTCAATCATGTTGCAACTATTAACATTAGCAAGTCGACTCTTCGTTGGCTGCTGAAGAAGGGGTTGGAGCATGTGTGGGAATGTTCTGGGTGTGATGATGTCAAATCTTGATTTAATGATTGATTGACTGATTTCATTGATTCATTCATTCAATGTAGGACTACAGCTTAATGTGTTATAATATGTCAAATCTGGTGTTCTTGTAGCATGGTTGCTAAATATAGTTAAAAAAGGATCTTCACTGACTTACTTACTTATGAGTGTTCTGTACCTAATTACTCTTTGAATATCTGTATGGTTATTGTACTGGCATCCATGTAGAAAAATTACAGGTTAATCTGTTACCACTTTCAAATCAAAGTGTACAAGTAAAAGTCATTTCCATACTTACTGGTTTTGACCGTGGCTACTTCAGTGACAACAGAAGGGACCTCTGTAACAACTACAGGGGGCGCTGTTTTTTTAGTTTCTGAAAAGAAAAATTACAGATTGAATTAAAACTATATATATATATATATATATATATATATATATATATATATATATATATATATATATATATATATATATATATATATATATATATATATATATAACACATACACACACATATACATAGAAACAGATCTAAATGGTTCTTAGTTGGCCCCATCTCATGTTTCCAGATAACAGTTTTACATAGTGATGTAAAAAGGTATAGAATAAAATCCCATAGCTGGTGCAAAATGTAATGAGCCAGTTTCTTTTCTCTGAAGCACAAAGACTGAGCAGTATTAAATAGACCATGTGTTACAGCACAAAACCTTTCTCAGCTTGCCTTATTCGCTCAGGGGAAAAAAAAAACATCAGTATGTTTGGAATAAAGCATACTGCAGAAGTTGCCAGATCAGAAGAGCAGTGCTGTGCCTGCCTGCCATACCTTCCAAGTGGCCATCTATGGCGAAAGGCTTTGTCTTCTGTCCTGCACAACATTAAGTTTTAATGGTGTGTTTAATCTTTACAGGATAATGCTTATATCATGTCAAATATGTTCCGTCAACTAAAGCCGTTATTGGAATGTTGGAGGTCAGATTTAGTATACACTACCCAAAATCCATGTTTACACTGGGTGTAAGTCCTAATAGTGTGGCAACCACACACAAAACTCTAGAAAGCTCAACACAGGGAAAGAATAAGACATGGCACACACAGAAATTAACAATCTTCACAGTTTTTTAACAGACTAAACAAGAGACAAAAGACAGAACAACTGATAACAGACAAAACAGCAGACACAACATTAGACAACAATTCACGCCAGTGTAAGTCTTCACTATGAGAAGAAGGCGGAGAGCTGTACTGAGCGCAGTAACTCTAAAACGTTGTACACTTTTTGCAGTGGTTTTGTGAATGTGTTTTCCTGCTTCTGGCAATGGCATCATATGTTACATTGAATGAGGGGGACATCATTGCCAATGCCGTATGTCATTTTTTTCTAGTGGTGAAACTGTTTTCTGTTCAAGTGTGTCAGGGCACTGTGTCATTACACCTATGTGCCCTGTGATGTCTTACAGTTATCAAGTGTATGTTCATGTTCTGCCTTAGTGCAGCGCTACCCTGAGCGCTACCTTAAGAACACCATGATTTACCTTGTTCATCGAATCATGTCGTTAGAAGAGTCACTGATTGAGAGGCAATGAATCAACAGTTTGCAGACAAAAGGACCAGATTTGTTAAAAATTATGTACTTGCAAAACTCAAGTTTTTGAACAAGACTAAAGTCTTTAATTGGACGGAAAAACAGAACTTTCAGCTGGAGTTTGCAGCCAGTGAAATCGAAGAAGAAGAAGAAGAGGAAGAAGAAGAAGAAGAAGAAGAAGAAGAAGAAGAAGAAGAAGAAGAAGAAGAAGAAGAAGAAGAAGAAGAAGAAGAAGAAGAAGAAGAAGAAGAAGAAGAAGAAGAAGAAGAAGAAGAAGAAGAAGAAGAAGAAGAAGAAGAAGAAGAAGAAGAAGAAGAAGAAGACAAAGAAGAAGAAGAAGAACAAGAACAAGAACAAGAACAAGAAGAAGAAGAAGAAGAAGAAGGCGGAAAGACACAGAAAGTACCCAGACATTTATACTTTCCATTACCTGTGTGAATAAACATTGTTTGTCTGTAATCTACAGAATGGCGTTGTATGGTTCTGTTACATTTCGAGGTGCCGTTTTTCTTTTCTGGTAGAATGATTTTACACTGCGATGGCTTTAAGTGGCCTTTGCAGATGTAAGCATGTGTGGTGTGGACATCGAGAGAGTGGACACCATGAAATTACTAGGCATGACATTTGACAGATGCATGTCATACAAAAATGTTAAGACGTAGGGTCAGGAAAGGTCTGACAGCATTCAATGTGCTGGCAGCAGCTGATATTGAGCAATGCATGCTTTTCCTTCTCTATCAAGGGCTTGTGTTAAGCCTCCTCACTGTCAGCAAAACCCAGCTAGAAAGACTGGACAGAATACAAAATGAGGCCATGAGACTCCTACTCGGCTGCACGAAAGACACCTCCTGCAACGCCATGCATTGTTTCCTGGATGCATGGGCATTTACAGCTCACTCTTCAGGCAGAACAGTTAGGGAAGCCAGCGGTGCCTTCTTCATGACCACCAGCATAGCAGCATGACGATGGAGGTGATGGCGGTGACACAGGCTTTCATTTGGCTGGGATCACAGGACTATTCCTGCGTGCGTGTGCTGAGTGATTCTTTGAGTATGATCCGGTGGGTCGAGGCAGGCTGGTTATGCAGACAGCGGCTTGAGTCATTGCAAAATTCTCCTGTGTGCGCAGTTACTTTCATATTCGTCCTAGGGCATGCAGGCATTGTTGGTAATGAGAGAGCTGATAGACTGGCAGGTACTGCATTGATTGAAGATGGCCGGCCCATGGATCACACAGATATTGTCATTGCCCTTAGAGAGATAGGACGTTCTGAGGATTTTGGAAGCAATGTGTCCACATCACTTCTAAGAATATGCGAATTGGGAGTAAAGATCGGCACAGCCAAGCATGAGAAGCACACTGGACGCACACGAAGTCTTGTTAACCAACATAGGACTGGTACTATTAACCGCACTACCATAATGAATATGTTTAGAGAGGAATCTGAGCGCCTATGGATGTGTCTGGAGTGCTGTGAAGATAATCTAACTCATAACTGTGTCCTGGGTTTGCCGACGATGGCTAACAGAAAAAAAGTCGCAAAGGTCAAGGCCTACATGAGGGTATTGGCAGACGTTGCCAACCCACTGTACAAACCTATGCATGACACAAAAGGAATGCATCTCAAAAGAGGTCGCTCCAGGATGGCCAATGCTGAAGATTTAATCCAGCAGGGATGTGACCTAGACGTGATCCGTGGTGGAAAAGAATGGGCAAATACACCAGTAGACAAGTATGGCATCTCTAAGTTTGTCATCACACTCGGAAGCTACTGCCGGGATCAGATTCCTCTTGCTGTAGACACAGAGGTAAGGACACTAATAGTTCAGCATTCAGATCCAGAAGACATCATCATCTACACAGATGGACCCGTGAAGCATGGATTAAGGTCAGCATAGGCATACACAGCACAAAGAATGGGGAAAACAGTACAAGAGGACAGCGGCGCTTATCAGACAAGCATGACCATGGAAATAGCTGCTGCTTCTAGAGCACTGGCATGGGTATCCAAGCAAACCACCACACAGGCAGTAATTGTAGCAGACTCCATGATCATGCTTCAGAGGATAGCAACAGGCGGCAAACACTCTGAATGGGTAGAACGAATTTGAAAATTGCACTTAACCCCACTCACCTGGATCTACACACCTGGTCATGTGGACTTAAGGGTAATGAGCGAGTCAACCAACTAGCAAGCAATTCACCAATGTAGTGAGAAGAGCAGATATCCTCAATGCTATTTGAACTGGGCTAGTGGATAATGAGGAATCCCTGACACTAACACAATTGCATGACATGGGAGTAAAGCATAGTGGAAGAGTCTATGCCGTCTTCGAGGCCGAGATAGGAGACAATATAAAGAACCTCCCATGGGAACAATTAGTAGAAGTACCTTGCTGTGGCTGCTGCATCGGTGGACTCAGCAGGCATGAGAATGCCCAATGTGCAGTGACATCAGTTGGGAAAACAACATTTGCAGCTAAGTAAATCATAAACCCATTGATCTCAAATTAGGGCCTCAGAAATATAATTTTTTAGGCTTTAGTTGTCACCTACAGGATGGGCTTAACTGTGAGGTATCTCACAATACTTATTTCTTTCTTTCTTCTTTCTTTTGTCCATATTCTGCTTTGTGCTGCTAGGTATTGCAGGTTAACAGATAGTATACGAGCTAGGGCACGCTTGGTTACCCGGTATGTTGTGATGTCGTGGAGTCTGAAGGTATCAGTGATTCCTTTATTCAGTCCTTTTCTTAGCTGTCTTCTATCTCTTGGCATTTCTACTTTCGTGTTGTAAACTTTCATTGCTGGCAGAATTTGTTTCATTCCTATTTAATGACCAAACAATTTCACAAAACATATGACATTAATATAATTCTTACCTTCACAAATAGATGCAAAAATATTCTGTTTTAGATTGTTCAATTCTGAAAACTCTGAAACTGTAAATCTGTTCTTCTCCAGCGGCTTGCTGGCAATACCATCCAACTCCCTGGTGTCAGTCAAACCTATTCCTATCGCATAAATGTGGATGCCAACAGCCCGAGCTTGTTCTGCCTCTGGGAGGACTCTCCTTGCATTGATATTGGAGATGCCATCTGTGATCACTATGGCAATGTTGTCAACATCCCGTCGGTCCCCATTCTCAGATGTGAACATTTCTGTTCTCATGACTTTCAGGCCATCTGCCGTGTTCGTGCTGCCGTGTCGATATGGGATGTCATCGATAGCGTTGAACAGGTTCACTTTGGTCTTGTACTGGTTCAGGTGAAACTGAATATGGACGTCTGTGCTGTAAATGAGAAGGCCAACTCGGACAGTCCCTCCATCTATTTCAGCTTCGTACAAGAAGACTTTGATAAAGTCCTTTATTAAGTCAAAGTTCTCCGCTGTCACACTGGTTGAAGCATCCAAGACAAAGACAAGGTCAATCCTGGCACCAGTACAACCTGTCAAAACAAAAGAAACAATGATCTTACAGAAAAGTATTGCTTGCCAGCTCAGATGTCTTCGGCTGGAAAACACATCTAGGATGATTTCATATCTGGGGATTCTTTTTCTTAGTGCTCAGGGACTGCAGACTCCAGGGAAAAATCCTGGCTGTTTGTCCACTTCTGGACTTTAGCCTTGTTCAAAGATTTGGGTGTTGCATGCACATCCATTGTACAGATCAGGCTTAGTTGTGCGCAGAATGTGTGATTTCTCTTCTATCAGCTAAATACACTCTGAATGAATTGTCAATCCTAACTATGCTGGCCAGGTTGCCAGTTTGGCAAGGGCTGGTCTTGACCAGTATGAGCCCTGGCATGAGCCAGAGGCATCCTTACGTTGGGATTCAAACCAATGATTGCCAGGTTGGCAGGCAACAATATTCTTCTTCTCTCTTCAGCCTTACAAGGGGGTGGTTTGCATGTATCCTTGTGGCTTACAGCTAGGTTGTAATATTTGCACCTTTCAGCCCAACACATTCAGTTTAATCAATGTCCTAAATAATCACATTTTTAGGACAAGAGTGTTAGGGGGCAGTTGGTCTACCCCCCTCCCTCTTCCCCAACCACCTAAATGGGGCCCCAGAACCAGCATGGGGTTTACGCGACAATATTTTATACTTCTATTAAGTGATTGCAAGTTTTAATTCAGTGTGTCACAATCCTCAAAACTCCAGGGGTACATTTTCAAGACAAATAATTTTTTTTTTAAACCCTTCACACTGTATTCACACAGTGGTACAAGAATCATACCGTGGGATAGATTGGAGCTTCACAGCACTATGTTCCTAAAGACAGCAGTGGATATGCTGTGTTCAACCAACATTGTGGAGATGGGGGGGGAGGGGGTACTTGCATGTGTGTGCGCGAACACATATACACACACATACCCCCACACAAAACAATTTCAATACTCACTGGTTCCAACTTCAGCTTTCTCTGTGGCAATAACAGCAGGTGGCTGTGTGACTTTGGTTTCTGGGGATAGGATTAAAAGAACACATTGAGAAGCCACAAAATATAAGATGCTTCCCAAAAAATTTAAAACTAATTACAATTGTTATGTGCATTATTGGGAAACAATTGAATATAACAGATGAAAGATGTATTTAAAAAGAGTAGAATAGATCAAGCAAAATCTACATTCAAAATGAAGAATATTTTATGACAAAATCTACCTTTGTCAACTGAGGCAAGCAAATAAAAGTTCTTAAGAGTCAATTCTGAGTCAATTCTGAGTCAATTCTGAGTCAATTCTGAGTCAATTCTGATTCAGTCTCTCTCATCAGTTTGTGTGGGTTCACTGTTTATTTGATGTGACTGCTTTAAAAAACCTAGTCTGTGCTATGGAGAAAAAATGATCAACATCAGCATCAAGTGTCTTGCTGTCTAGCATGGGCGATCATGCCTCTCCCCAACTTGTTAGCTCTATCATCATGAAACAGTTTATTTGTTAACACCCTTCCAGATTGTCATAAGTAGATGCAAGGGGCCTTGTTAACACAGTCAATAGGAGACTCACTTTCCAATCCAGCTAGGACTCGCTGCAGCCCACGGCCAGTGTTTAAAACTGAATGGTTTCCGGGGTTCACCCAGCCTCTAGGTAATGGGTACCAGAGTTAACACTATGGGGTAAATGGAAGAACGTCGCTATAGCCATGGACGGTTACACAGGTGGACAGTTTCTTATCAGCTGTCTGTACTGGTGGCAGAGCACTTATGGTTTTTAACCGTGTGCATTGACGCTGGTTCACATCTCTGTTTTTTTTTTTTAACCTTTTCGTCTTCCTTATCATTTTTTCCACAAATCTTTCCAGTTGTCACAAGAGGTTCCCATTTCTTTCTTTTCATAGTATTGACACACAATTATGACTGCCATATTTTTAATAAAATTATGCTATTCGACATAACTGCTGCAATTAGTAAAGTAATCTAAATGAGCGTTTTCACAACATGGATACCTCTGTAGCACTATCTACTGTTTGCAACAGCACCACAGAGCAGAGTTCTGACAATCTAAGAACAGACTGTTGAAGCTTAAGATGCTCAGCCATGTGGATGTAGAAAGCAAGGGAAGACTACCACTCCAAGTGAAAGTCAAAAAACAGAACAGCATCCTGTCCCCTAAACGGAGGTATTTTTGTAGTGACCCAGACAAAAAGGTGACATAGGGTGCAGTTTCTGGAAAAAGAGTCAGAAGCCGCCCTTTGCCAAACTGGATACAAGACAATGAAAATGCAATGGCTTTAAAAGCACTTATGGCTGAAGAATTTGCTGGAGCAAGAAAGACTGTTAGTGGTGCCAGACAAGAGCGAGGTTCTGTAAATGATCCGCTGATTGATGATGATGATTTTGTGGCAACTCTGAATGGTGCTAGGCCTATATATTATACAAAACAACACTTGAGTTGGGGGGGGGGGGGGGGGGTGATGTGGTCGGTCAGCATCATGCCAGACACACTTTATTCACAGGAAATTTCAAGGTACTCATTTTACACTGGTGGACCTGTTGACTCATTTACAAGAATCCATCTCATTGTTCATTTACAATCAAACCTTTTGCCCCATAAAAATATAAAAATTTGAACTTTTCTAATTTCATTTTTTTTAAACGCATCTTATAATTCTTTGAAACTGTACCATAATAAACAAGAAGAAGAGATGAAGAAGTAGATGTAATTTGGAGTCTTGATAAGTGTTTATAAATATCCATTGGGTTGAATCCTAGACCACATTGCAGAAAGCATGCATGAAGTTTTCAACTTTTTTGATGAAAAATATTGTTTCCCACTTACTAAATATTACTTACTGGAATTTTTTTTTTTTTCATTATGGGAAGTTATCTATAAACAACAAATGATGCAAAGAATTAATTTATTTTGTTCCGTTTGACCATTAAGAAGTGGTTTTGGTTCTTTTGTCACAGACAGCAGGGTCACTCAATATTGAAATAAATGATATCATGCTGACATAAAAAATATTTCAGGGAGAGTAGTGCACCTGAAATTTGAGGCTGATGTCAACCAGCATGACAGTGAACATGATATATCAAGGAAACCCTGGGCATGACAGTGAACATGATATATCAAGGACACCCTGGGCATGACAGTGATGTGATACATCAAGGACACCCTGGGCATGACAGTGAACATGATATATCAAGGACACCCTGGGCATGACAGTGATGTGATACATCAAGGACACCCTGGGCATGACAGTGATGTGATACATCAAGGACACCCTGGGCATGACAGTGATGTGATACATCAAGGACACCATGGGCATGACAGTGATGTGATACATCAAGGACACCCTGGGCATGACAGTGATGTGATACATCAAGGACACCCTGGGCATGACAGTGATGTGATACATCAAGGACACCCTGGGCATGACAGTGATGTGATACATCAAGGACACCCTGGGCATGACAGTTTATAAGGTGAGAAAGCTGGCAGAGAATTGGTTAGTTTACAAATGTGTCATGATGAAGGCAGCGTTTTCAAAGGACTTTCTACATGATGATGATGTTGACGAAGAAGACAAAACATTTTACTGAACAGGTGAGCTCACCTTCCACTCTTCCAGACACCTGTCTTGTGTTTACTGTGGACACAAATAACACATATTTCCATACAAGTGTTGTATATTAACATATGTTAGTTATTCTCCTGTATTCTCCTTTAAAAAGGAAATGAGTATATTCTGTTATTTACAGCTAGGCAGTGATATCAGCACCTAGTGGTACACACATATTTTATTTAGATATCTTTTTACAACAAGTTTGGTAAATGACAGTGCGGCAAAACCTAGTTAGAGAATGGAGGTGGAGGAAGTCACTGCTGCCTTTCATTAGATTGCGAATCAGCTGTACACACACGTTGCAGTTATAAATGACTCACAGAGCCTGATTAAGCTCTTGCAAACAGTGATGGACATTTGTGTGCTTGTGTGTATAAACCATGAAATAGTCACTGAGCTCTTGCATTTAAGAGATACAATTTACTCATACCTTTGGTAACATTGCATTTCTGGAGGTACACGATCACCTACACTACTCAGAGTTAAACAGTGCATGTCATGACACAAGGCAAAGAAACAGATAACTGTTACAATGATTGAAGGCAACTTACATGCACCAATCTCTTTTTTCAGTACAGATCCATACTGTTGAAGATCCCCATAGTCAGAGAATGAGAACACATTTTTTGCTGAAAAGGCAATGCCTTCAATTTCTGCCTTGTCCCGCAAACCAATGCCAAAGCTGTAGACTCCAATACCAGCTTGGGCCAGCTGAGTTTTTTCTTCACTGATCTGGTGTGGAAATTGAGAAATAATAGTTTTACAGTTCTGTTAGTGGTTTGTTTCACTAATATTATAACAGTTTGACCAGTTTTACAATATTATTATATTTTATCAGGGTTCCAGCCCTGAGCTTCATGAACTCAGGTGGGCCCACCTCCGAAAGTGTCTAGGAATCGTGGGCCGAAACACTTGTCGACGAGGATAATTTCTACTGACGACTGGTAGATCCCTGCTGTACTTGCTCCCTGTGAGTTTATTCCTATATGACACCTGTATCAATATTGTGTTAAATTAGAAGACCAATACATCAATTTTAATGTTGACACCTTTCTGTTTTTCAGCCTCTCTATAGCAAGACTGAGCAGTATTAGAGAGATCATGTGTTTCCCAGGCAGCATCATCCCTCTCTAAGCCCCATATATGTTCAGAACAACCAACATTTAAACAGATGATGTAGTCAAAATCACAAAGGGCCCCTTTACTTCTGAGAACATTTTTTTTGGTTACCTTGTTTAGGCTGCTAAACTCAGCATCACCCAATGTAATTGAAATCTATGACTAGCTGCATCCCCTGTCAGTATGTTAATCATTGCCTCAGTGAATCAACCAACACAAATCTATGACTGGCTGCATCCCCTGTCAGTATGTTAATCATTGCCTCGGTGAATCAACCAACACAAATCTATGACTGGCTGCATTACCTGCCAATATGTTAATTATTGTCTCGGTGAATCAACCAACATCAAGGATGATTGGCTAATAAACAGCATCCTTTCTCGAAAGCTGAAATATTTTGGTCATATCAAGCGCCACGACGGATTGTAAAAAATTATAGCAGAAGGCATGATACCAGGAAGGAGGGGCAGGGGCCGACCAACACGAAGATGGGCACAGGATATAAGTGACTCCTTGAGTGTGAAAGTTCATGAGGCGGGAGAACTGGCAAGAGACCGAGTTTCTTACAGGCAGACTGTGATGAGAGCGATGTTCTGCAAAGGACCTGCTACATGATGATGATGATGATGAATCAACCAACACAAATCTATGACTGGCTGCATTACCTGCCAATACGTTAATCATTGCCTCGGTGAATCAACCAACAAAAATGGACAGTAAAGATTGGTAGTGCTGAGTAAAAAGACATTTAAAAAATATATTGTTTTGTCTCCATAATCAAGGTTGGCTGCAGTCTGACTGACTGACTTTCTACCCCACCAGGACATCACACAAGCGATAAACACCAGATGACACTAAGCGCCACCATGTTGGTGAGGATCACTGTGGAGAGGTCCCAGAAACTGTGTTCAGCGTTTAGGCCATATTTAGGGCTGGGCTATATTGTGGCCCCTGGCAAAAGCCAGAGTAGGGCTTCAAATAATGAAAAATTTCAACCTAAAAAGGACAAGAAATAGTGCAATATTGGCTACAGTGTACAAACTGTTGTCTTTGCGAATATTACTTGGTGGGGCTTCTGAGTTTTAATGTCTGGGTACACCATTCACACAAAGTAGGAAAATATATATAGTGTTTAACATAGGATACATTAAAGCAAACCAAGTATTGGAACAGTTTTATTAACCCCCCCCCCCCCCCCAAACTCCTCTTACAGCATAAGTCACACCCAGTCAGCACACAGAAACATCTCATACAAAGTATATTCATTCCTACTCTACGCTACCAGTGCCAGACATGGTCACTAAAAAAAAAAAAATTCCAGATAATTAGTAACCAAAGAAATGAGATGTCGGAGAAGAGATGCAAGAAGGACCAGAAGAGATAAAATCAGAAAAAAGATCATAAGAGATAAATCTGGCACAGAACCAATTCTAAATTATATACAAAGACAACAGATCAAGTGGTCTGCACACTTAGAGAGAATGCCTTGTGACATCATACTTTACAATGTGTGCACCAAAAGAGGAGGACGTGCAGCACAAGGTTGGCCAAGAACAACCTGGAACATCACAGAAACTCTACAACAGCACGATATGTTTATGGTAGAGGTAGCCGGAAGAGGGAAGAAGCAGAACCATTTATCTCTCTTGACACTTGAAGTGGTAAAAGAGGAAGTGAAGAAGAAGAAGAGGACTTCATCTTAAAAATGCAACCAGAAAACCACAAGAATATCTTTTTACAAACAAACGTCTACTGTGCAAATCAAACTCTAGTACTAGAGAATAAGGAAATCATTAAAGGTTCAAAGCGCCAGAATATGTTCTTGATGTTCATGTAAAACTGGCTAGCACAATTTTGTGATTTTATTACTTGATATACATCTTTACTGAGGTTTAAAACATTTCATGTTCCTTGGTTTTAATGGACAAGTGGGTATGCTATCTGCCTCACATTCTGAATGTAATGGGTTTGGGTTTACACTTCCAGCACATTAGCTTGCATGTGCATGTGACCTAGTATATATGCACCTGACCTAGTATATGTGCACGTGATCTAGTAGTAAGTGACCTAGATTATATGCGTAGGCCCTATGACCTATTAAGTTACCTATGAAAAATGCATATGAACTAGTGCATGATCTATAGTCTCCAGTATGATAATTAGAACATGAGACTGATTTTATTATGACATCCATTAAGCAAATTATGATAGCCAAACAGGCACCATTTGTTTGAAGATTTGGCAATATTGTAATGCCACCCAGTCAGCAGACAACAAAAAACACACCATTTTGTTTAGCTAGTGAAAGCTGGGCAGTTACATATGCAGAATGAAGTCAAAGGTGAAACCTAATTCTGTTTCAAACTTGGTAAAGTGCTCTTGAGACAGCTGAATTGGTTAGTTAATTAGGAATAATATTTATCAAATTAAACAAATTCATCCGCTTTTATCCTAACAGTTAGTCTTCACATATCTATTCTCTGACTCTGGCAATCAGTTTATCATTGCAAACAGAAATTGGACGTCCCATCCCAGCTTCATTTTCAATCACTTTCATATCTGTTTTGAATTTTGAAAACCACGTCATGCTGAGATAAACACTAATGCTTATGAACTTATATAGGTGTATTTGGTCTAGTACATATCCATCTAACCTAGTATTTGTGCACATGTCCCAATATATGATTGAATGACCTAGCCTGTGTGTATCATATGCTTTTATTGTATAAATTCACCTTTGAAAACAAAACTGAGATATGCATACCCTTCGCTTATCTTGTCCAGAATTGGTGTCTGTAATAATGATAACAGCATTAGGCACATTCTCTCTGTCTCCATTCTGAGCAACAAATATTTCTGACCGGACTCGTCTCAATGTGGTCAACAGATCAAATCTTGTTGCACTGGCATAATTTTTAGTCAGCCTTCCTATGGCAGAAAGAAGTTCCTCATTTGTATTGTATCTGAAACAGGACAATGAAAACAGATTCACAATTTACACATATGATGTTTAACTTATCAAGTTTTATCAGACGGCAAGGAATTTGAAGAGAAGGGGGCAACTGAAAATATAAAACTAAAGATAAAGGGGGGTACCCCTTCCCTACCCCACCTCAGTATTAGCTGACTTCATTCCATCTTTCCAGGCCATTGCAGTCCAGTGTGCTGTAGGGACTCATAGGAATCATAGCCCTTCGCATGCCAATCAGAAGTGTGACTAACAGAAACTAAGAATAATCTTCCAAAATAACTGCAGCAGCTTCAGGACAAATGTTGCCATTAGATGTATTTGATCTGTTTCTTCTCAGGCGTTTAGCAATGATTGCATTTTTTTTCTCCTGTCTCAGTTTAGATGCTGTCTAAAAGATTTACGCTTAGACCCTTACACTTACTAGGTCTTGTCAAAGTAGTTTTGGTGATCAATTTCCTTCCTCTTTCCTCCATTTTAGATAATTTTAAAAAAAAAAATCAATCTTGTCCTTTTAGCACTCTGATTGATCCACAGCGTAAGAAAATAAAAAGTTAAGGACTGTTGTCCATGTCTTGTAGAATACTGAGCACATCAGACAGGGGGTTCCTCCCCCTCCCCCCTCCAACTTCCCCCAGAAAACAAAAGGTGCTGGTAGTCACCACAAAAGATGTACCGGTACTCACAAGTATTCTTTTACATTAGTACTGCATAAAAGATAAATGTCAAAAAAGGGTGTCAGTACTGCAAACCACTAGAAAAAAATCCTCATCATGCCCCATATTCCTACTGATCAACCATAATACCAAAGTTTACATGGTCAGAATGGCTCTGGCAGCTTAAATCTCCTAAAATATTTTATAGGAATCAATTTAGGTTGGGTACACCTGTTGGAACAAGTCAGTTTTGGGAAAAAATCCCTTCCTAAATGGAGATTTCAGATTATCTCTAAGCAGGCAGGCAGGACAGCCACTGTGTAGCCACAGCTTTACGTGAAATAGCGACCAAGCTTAAAATGGGTAAAAAGTAAGGTCCTGGGTCTAGCATCATATGTAGGATGTACCAGTGGTGTCAAAAGGATCCTTTAGTTAGGCCTTTAACTCTTTGAGTCTCAAGCAACACATCATATGTTCATAGATTCCTACCTAGAAGCCCAATGAACGCAAGATGTGCCCATTGTACATCTTTCTTGACTACCCCTTGGGCCTGTGATGCTAAACCACCTGGGACTCAAAGAGTTAATAAAAAATCATTGTCACTATAGGCTACTGAACCTGAATCACTGTCTCTGAAAGTCAGAGACTAAAAACTAACTTCTTTTTCTTTATTTTTATGTTCACAGACTGTAAACTCGAATAGAAAGTTCTGGTTGTTTATCCACCTCTGGCTGTTAGTCTTGCTTCAGAACCTGAATGTTCTTCTATCTTACAGATTTGACTTATTTGTATGCAGACTGTTGATTGTTTGCCTCTCACGGAGATGCAATATGCTTTCAAAGAAAGCCCACAATTAGTCAACTCTTACAACATGCTTGCTCAGGTGTCAGTGGGTCAGTTCTTGTTTTTCCCACAACGGGGTCCCTGTACCCACAGGGGGACTAAACACTAAAAATACCAGCTTCTTGTGGAAACTGAGACAAGTAACATATTACCTGTTGAGTCTGAAAGCAGTACCGCTGCCATCAAAATAGAGAGAGACTCGAACCCTTCCTCCACTGACATCAGCTGTCTCTACTATGGACTGGATATAGGATATAAGAAGGTTCCACTCCTCTTGACTTCTGCGAGGCTCAAAGTGAATCACAAAGGCCAGATCAACTTGGTTCACTCCTAAAGTTTGTAAAAGAAATAAAACACATGCTAGTTTGGTTGGCAGATCACTTTTAATGCATGTCAAACCATTCAATTAATAAATGTCTGAATCCCCTGATTTGTCAGGTACACATCTTTTATTCGTTCAGTTCCTAAATGTCTGAATCCCCTGATTTGTCAGGTACACATCTTTTATTCGTTCAGTTCCTAAATGTCTGAATCCCCTGATTTGGCAGGTACACATCTTTTATTCATTCAGTTCCTAAATGTCTGAATCCCCTGATTTGTCAGGTACACATCTTTTATTCGTTCAGTTACTAAATGTCTGAATCCCCTGATTTGTCAGGTACACATCTTTTATTCGTTCAGTTCCTAAATGTCTCAATCCCCTGATTTGTCAGGTACACATCTTTTATTCGTTCAGTTCCTAAATGTCTGAATCTCCTGATTTGTCAGGTACACATCTTTTATTCGTTCAGTTCCTAAATGTCTGAATCTCCTGATTTGTCAGGTACACATCTTTTATTCGTTCAGTTCCTAAATGTCTGAATCCCCTGATTTGTCAGGTACACATCTTTTATTCGTTCAGTTCCTAAATGTCTGAATCCCCTGATTTGGCAGGTACACATCTTTTATTCGTTCAGTTCCTAAATGTCTGAATCCCCTGATTTGTCAGGTACACATCTTTTATTCGTTCAGTTCCTAAATGTCTGAATCCCCTGATTTGTCAGGTACACATCTTTTATTCGTTCAGTTCCTAAATGTCTGAATCTCCTGATTTGTCAGGTACACATCTTTTATTCGTTCAGTTCCTAAATGTCTGAATCTCCTGATTTGTCAGGTACATATCTTTTATTCGTTCAGTTCCTAAATGTCTGAATCCCCTGATTTGGCAGTTACACATCTTTTATTCGTTCAGTTCCTAAATGTCTGAATCCCCTGATTTGGCAGGCACACATCTTTTATTCGTTCAGTTCCTAAATGTCTGAATCCCCTGATTTGGCAGGTACACATCTTTTATTCGTTCAGTTCCTAAATGTCTGAATCCCCTGATTTGGCAGGTACACATCTTTTATTCGTTCAGTTCCTAAATGTCTGAATCTCCTGATTTGGCAGGCACAAACCTTAGGAGGACTGGCATGCTACTGTTTTACTGACTACTACATGCTGAAGAACACTAGCTTTAAAACCCATGAAGAAACCTACATTAGACTTTTAGGTTCTTCTTCTTCTTCTTCTTCTTCACTTCCTCTTTTACTGCTGTGGGTGTCGAGGGAGATATAAGGTTCTGTTTCTAGCTCTTCTGGCTGCCTGGACCATAGGCACATCGTACTGTTGTAGAGTTTCTCTGATGTTATCCTTCCATCTTGTTCTTGGTCTACCCCGTGCTCTACGTCCTTCTTCTCTTCCCATGTATGCTTTGTATGGTATGGTGTCACAAGGCATTCTCTCTAAGTGGGCAAACCATTTCCCTTGTTGTCTTTGTATGTAATCCAGGATTGGTTCTGTGCCGACTTGGTCTCTTATGATCTCATTTCTGATCTTATCTCTTATGGTCACTCCTACAGCCCTTCTCAGACATCTCATTTCCGTGGTTACTAATTTTCTTTTATGGTTTGTTGTGAGTGACCATGTCTGGCACTGGTAGCACAGAGTTGGAATAAATATGCTTTGACTTTTAGGTTACACTTCAATAATTGAGAAGAAGAGAAGTTATCTATCTACATGTCTCTCTGCCTGCTAGTCTATCCTCTGTCTGTCAATCTTTCAGTAAACACTTTTAGCCCCAGACAACTGTTTTATGAACAAACTTTCTCAAAGTGTTTAACTCATGCCTAACCCAGACAGTTGTTAACACTCATTCTATTATTGAACACTGTTTCCCATAGTGTTTGTAGTTCTAAAGTGTAAAAAAACATGGGGTAGAGAGAAAGTTGGAATAAGTGTATGATGTATGGGACAAGCAATGAACTCACTGTACATATCCTGGTATTAAAAGAGTTAAGATATTTTGCTGTGGTTTGACCAAAGCTACATGAAGATTATGGGCTACTATCCTCTAATCTTTAACCCTAAGCCACCAGCTTAAAAAATACAGAGACTTCAGTGATTAGATCAAAGCCAACTCATTATAGAAGGCAGCATTATGTCATTGTACTTACCCCTGAGATCAAGAGCACTTGGTGCCTCCTCTGAAAAATTTTAATATCTATTAAGTTTGTATTCTAAATTTTATGTGCGTGTATATATATATATATATATTAAAAAAATATATATATTCTTGAAAATAGATCTCTATATACAACAATAAGAAAGAGACAAACACTGTTCTTTGGCCACATAATGAGAAGAGAGACACTGGTGAACACCATGACAACTGGAAAGATAAGTAGAAAAAGGGGTAGAGGCAGACCAAGAGAGATGACGCTGGATGGACTGAAATGATGGCATGGAAGAATATCATCAAGAAAGCTGTCCAGACAACCAGGAATCAAGATCTGTGGAGACACATGAGCGCCTACGCCAGTTGGCAGGGCACATGATGATAATGATATTTCTTCTTCTCTAGCATTCCAAGCCTTTGAGGTTAATTGCTGCAGTTCACACACGTCCTTTTTATCTCTCCTGATGGACTTTTCTTTCCAGTTGGTGACACCAAGTGTTTGCAGGTCTGTTTGGTCATTATCTCTCCATTGTTTTCTTGAACTGCCTCCTGGTCTGTGACCATTCGGCTCCCTTGTGCCTACATTTTTTTTTTTAAATCTCTTTGTCACCTGACACTCTCACAATGTTGTGTCCCAGTTATTTCATTCTATAAGCTCTCATTATTGCAGTGATCAGTTGTGATTTAAACATGCTTTGAAGTAAAAGAGATGAAGCCTTGTTACAAACTTTTAAAAGTGGAGTCTTACTACGATCTTTGGAGCATCAAAGATGTAAAAAACAGCTGGGAATGTAGAATGAGAAGCAATAACGAAATATGTGTGTTTTTGTGTTGTTGTTTGTATCTTTCCGTCTTTCACGACAGTGTATACTATGTAAACATGAGACTATCAACGACAGTGAGTCAAACAAGCAAGCCCTGTTAGTGTGTATGAGGTGTCAGGTTCTTTGATGACATCACATTTAAACAGTTTGACATTTGATGTTTCTTTTCAAAAGCTCCGTTCTTGAGTTGCCTTGCCTGCAGTGCTTGTTATTCCTTGTCACCAAGTGCATGATAATGATCCATAAATGGGAAGATTAGTGATATTGTTATAAACTGTCTCGTGCTAATACAACAGTGACAAGTTGATTAATTTTTAATAGTATTTAACATGATTTAATTATTATAATTTTATTATTACCAGTATCATCAATACATTAAATCCTCTGTAGGAAAAAACGTGAAAACTTTTACTCTCATCATTAGAAGAGAGCATAAAATATAAAATAGAAGAGAATAGAAGGTCTTACTAACTACATTAAATCTGTGTGTGGTTTCACCCCTGGTTAGTGCTTGAATGAACCCAGTGTGTATGTTTTTTTCTAGAGGGTGAGCTGTGTTCATAAGTTCAGACTGCAATACGTGTTTATAAGGGATTTGTTAAAAACTATAGAAGAGGTAATGTGAAACAAAACATTTAGTAATGACACGACATCCAGATCATTAACACAGCAACCATATCTGGAGAGAATGGTTCAGCAGTGGTGACCGATGGGAAAGGCTTTTTAATCAGGTTGCAGCTGACACAGTCAATATGGGAACCGTTTGTTACACTATTTTTTAACGGCTAAACATTAGGCAGAGGGCTAAGAGAATTTACCGAGTGTGTGATATCGGTTCTTGATTCATTCTTTCAAATCATTTCATGCATCAGACCGATGCTTTTACTAGGTAACCATGATATCCATTCAAATAATAGGACATAAAAATGTTCAACTATAGATAGGCCAGTCACATAGCTCCGTCACGACTTGGTGAAGGTAAAAAAGAGAGGATCAACTTCAGTATCTCTTGGCAGAACAGTAAGCTGCCAGTCGAAAGCGTTGCACAGAGCACGACCTCCATAGATCCGATCCCAAAGATCTCTGTAAAAATTACAATCATGTACTGAACGGCTCCGCCGTGAAATGAAGCTACGACCTGCAGAGCGCGAGGCAAACCGCTTGACCACTTGGCCTCGGAAACCCGCTCCTGACGACCTGGAACACCCCACTGACCCTTGCCAAACCCTTGCATCAGGTTGTTCCCCCCCCCCCTTTCCTCACAACCCGGAAAACCCCACAGACCGTTGCCAAGCCCTTGCATCATGTCCCCCCCCCCCCCCTTTCTCACGACCTGGAAAAAACCCACAGACTATTGCCAAGCCCTTGCGTCAGGTTGTCCCCACCCCCACCCCGTCTTTTGAAATTAAATCGTTCCCCTTGTGTGGTACACCAGAGCTTTTAAAAGCATTCTTCAGCGCTACTAAAACAGACACTCTACTGTGAGTGGCGCCACCTATCATTAAACTCTTAATGGTGAGTTCCATCACCTTCTGTTTTTCGATGGGGACAACCCTTTAGGTCTTCCCTTACCTCTGCTTCCAGGAATAATTCCCACCATTATTACCATTTTGTGTTGTTGAAATAATTCTCAATCTAAGTCAGCGAAACCTTGGTACTGACATGTTCTACCTGGTCAGAGTCAAAGGGGTATATCCTTGCCTACTTTGATGATGAAACATAAATCGATTGCTGCTAGCAAGTTGTGTGTTGTGACTCCTACTTAAACATAGGAAAAGAGGGTAAGATATAATACAGAAAAGCTGCAAGGATTTGTATAGTCACAACATCAGCCAGAGAATGCAATCGAAGAAACTGAGAGGTTAAATTGGATCAATGAAACTACAACACAGCAAATATTGTTAAAAAAAAAAAAAAAACTGCCTTACTGCATATGTTAATCACCTTTACAGTGTAGGCAATGAAGTCTTTGAGCCTGCAGTGTTTATTATTATTACCATTATGTTTTCCCTCCAGACTTGCAGTCTGCATGATTAACATCCTACAGATGAAAATCAAACAGTTAAAGGTGTGGGATCAAAGCCGTATAGACGTTGTATTTTTTTTTTCATGATTTGACTCCCAGGTCGACCATAAAATAGGTACCAAGTAAAGCTCTGGGAAGTAATTGCGACATGTAACAATGTATTCTAGCAGCAGATGCCTGACGTACCACTGACGTTAAAAAAAAAACTCCTTTACCCACTTATCAGGGAGCCGCCATCGTGTAGCGGCAAGTCACCTGTGGATCGGAAGTTTGTGGATCTCGTGCTGACGGAGCCAGAGTTGTGTAAAAGAATGACTTTGCCTCCCATGTCGACCCAGCTATAAATGGGCACCAGGCAGTCAGTCTAATCACTGCTCTAGACATGTAGGGGGTCCATTGAGCTAGGGGTCTCAATCAGCTGAATTCTACAGCACCTATGTGGTTTGGTTAGTTGCGTATCCTTTACAGGACGTTGCAGAACCAACCCCAGCAGCCCCTGACTGTTGTGTGGTTTCGTTGGGCAAATTTACGTCCAGAAGTTTGTCATTGCATACTGGTTGGTCGGCCCCCTGGTGCCACTATCGAAACCAACGCAAGGCGCATGCCTGTAGCTGGGATTGAACCCGGCACCCCGGCATTACGAAGCGTTCGCATCGACATAGTCACAGAGCCGACACCTTTATGGAGAAGTCATCAAGTGGATTCACGTTCCATCATGCAAGTAATCAAGAGGGAAAAACAAACTCTGCCTACTGACAGATGTTAGTGGAGTATTCAACAATGCCCTTGCTTTTGTTTTACGACCACAAAACAATAACAACAAATCGTCACGTTCAACCAGCATTCCCAAAGGGGGGAGCTTTTGGTTATAATTGTGACTTAGGTTATTTGCGCCATAAAAAACAAACGGCTAAACATTTCTCACCATCAAGTAGCCCATATAAAGACTCTTGTAGTGTTGATGCGATCAAAAAAGACAGACACATATTCTGTCAACTGTCCCGACCGGCGACAAAGTCGTCTACTGGCGCGCTAATTGGCGACTCAGTCAATGATGATTTACCAATGTGCGACGGCACAATATGTACATACTTAGATATTTCTGGAGACAGACCGAGCGTGGCCCAACGATTACGTGACCGCTTCTGTTAAAAATCATCATCATCATTGTCGACTTAAATTTCACTGTTGAACATTTAGGGTAGGGAACGTTTTACTAAGATCCCCGTGGTTCGTTGCTGAAACTACAGAGTTCGTACTTTGTGCGACACTCCTGGCAGATGGCTAGCTGTCTGCAGAGAGACGAGGTAATATAGATTAAAACCTTTTGCAAGGAAGTCGATCTTTTCGACTTTAAGTTAAATAAGTATGAGTCTACATCTCCATAGGTGGCACTGACCGTTGTTATTGCCTATCAATGAGAATGTCTTTGATGTCCTTTGTTAACTTCTTCGCTACTTTCATATTTATGTGTATGTATAGCAAGGTCGGTAACTTATCTTGCAGAACCAATAACTCATTACAACAAGAAATGAATGTGTGAATCCCAGAACAGCTGAAATAGTTGCGGTGTATAAAGCGAATTGCAGATATCAGAGACAGAAAACCTCCGTACACAAACGATATGACATTGAGTTGATCATATGGCAGACCTAGAGTTTTTCCTATGTGTCAACTGTCATTAAAATTTTATGTTTTCTAGATACTGTCAAGGTCCGCTTTCTTGTTCAAATGCTGGTATAACTTCCGAAAGTCTTGCCATCTCGCTAGCCCCGAGATTACATAGGGAATTCCCCGGGACAGTCCCAGAGTTTTGGGGTGCCATGTGTTCCTCGTTTTGAAATTTTTAAGCAGATCCACGACCGACAACAGCCAACGAGCGTAAAATACAAAAACGTCAATGATTCGAAACTCACAAACCGTCTGTCTTCCTGGCACACAGGCGCCTGAGATTTACTCATAACAACAACACATTACAGAAAAGAGAAAGCGGCGCACTTCCTCTGGGAGACAGTGTGTCGACCGCGTCAAACAAACACGACGTACTTTTCGGCACGCTGTGTATGCACAGCGAAGAAAGACGTCTGATAACATCCCCTGAACATAGGACAGCCCATGGAAAACACAACAAAATCTCATGACCGACGAGATGGGGTAGCTCTCGTGAGTAGTATCCAAATCTTCTTTATAAAGAGATGGAAGTGTTCTGGTTCCTTGCAATATGTCGCAGAACACTGAAATATGTTTACACAATACAGTTTGTATAATGTTTAAGGATCTAATACAAACCCCACCTGTGACTATTTCCTTTGAGGTGACTTGCACTGGAGGTGGGGCACCTTGCACTGTTTGATAAAAAGGTAACTGTAATAATCAGAGCTACAACGTATACAGGTCTCTACAAGTATACTCATGCACGTACAACTAAATAACTCATATATCACCATCCTCATGCTGCTGTGCCATTAGACAACATAGGCATTGCGGTCTAATCTTCCACTCCGTTTTATCCTGTGCAATCCTCTCGATATCGTGGATAGAATCCAGACTAGCACCCACGACTCTCTCATCAAAGTTCGTCTCAGTTTCTCTTGTAGGTCCCCATTTCCTCAGTCCATTTGTTGTTGTTGTTGTTGTTGTTGATGTTGTTGTAAAAGAGGTATCAGCCGCCATAAAATAAAATAAACAGGCCTATAAAAATCCTAAGAAAAGAGTCAAATAAAACAGTATATTACAGAAATGTGAAAGGGACAGTGGGAAATGAGTGCTACTGGCAGAAGGGCGCGCGAATAGTTGACATAACCCACCCTGACATTACCAGTCTTCTTCTTACTAACTTTTACAATGGGTTATTCATTGCTTCAATGTCAGAATATTTGCCTGCAAATACTTTAGCAAGAACCACACTCATCATCATCATCATCAGGTGCCTTGCCGACTGGCGTGGGCGATCATGCCTCTCCATAATCCACGATCTCCTGCAGCATGTATCAGTTCGTGTGCCGACACACCTCCACGCCATGCAAAAAGACTGTCAAGAATCTTCTCTCGTTGTCTTCCTCTGTCCCTCCTTCCACAGATCTTTCCAGTGGTCACAACATGTTTCTATTTTTCCTCTTCTAATAACATGGCCGAAAAATGATGACTGTCTCATTCTACTGTCTGTGATAAGTTGTCTTCGGGCTCCCGCCTCTTTTAAAACCTCTTGGTTGCTCTTTTTGGCTGTCCAAGGTATTCTAAGCATTCTTCTGTAAAACCACATCTCTGAGGCCTCAAGAAATTGTTTGGCCTGTCTACCGATAAATATACAATGACAAAAGGCATGAGTGTATTACTTTCAAAGATAGAATCTGCCCTGTGGTGTGGTTTGAATATCTAGCCATGTTTCTTTACTCTGGCCAGACTAAACAGAAAAGATAAACGACCTAGTCCCATATTTAGCTTGTCAGCTGATGAAAACAACCCCAACATTAACTCATGGAGCTGTAGATAATATGTATTTTTGTTTGGTTAAATATCTATAGATAAGTACTTCAAGTATGAAGTATAAATATGTGCTTTTCCTTCGTCTTTGTCCTCTCGGATTTTCCTAGTTGTTTGTCTGTGATCTGGTCCAAATACTTGAAAGGTACGTGCACATCCGTTTTACAAATCTGGTTTATTTGTATGTAGACTACTGGTTCCTTAACTTTCAGGTATATGCAGTGTGCACAGGCTGTGTAGCACCGGCGAGGATCCTCAAATACTTTGGGTAGATTTTTAACTCCAAATTTTTGCCCGGGCAACGCCGTTAGGCTACTCTTTTCGATTTCCAACTGCCAAAGGATTATCTGGCCCAAAGACTTCAAAGGTACGTGCACATCTGTTTTACAAATCTGTTTTATGTGTAAGCAGACTATTGGTTTCCTAACTTTCAGATATATGCAGTATAATTTTGAAGGATATGTCTATCCCATCTGCACTGGCCAGACCCCTGGCCTAACTTTGCCCCTAGGATGAAAACAGAGAGTTGTTGATAGGCCTGACCACTTGGAGCCCTGGTCCTGTCGCAGCGCCCCCTGTAGTTCTGCAACTCTACGTCCGAGAATGTGCTGATCTAGCTCAACAGTAGTGGTTTCATACTCACGAGCGAGACCTAACAATGAACGAGACATATCAAACATCTAACGACAGCAGAAATTCCTCGCAGGCATTACGGAGTTCGTGTACTGCGGTAAGATTTTTTTGACGCAGGCTTGACTTAGAAGTAGAACTAAGCACTTTTATGTTAATACCCTTATGCCATAATGTTGTTCGGTTGTTTAAACCTAAACCTAAACATTTGACCATCATGGCCACCCATAATATTTGAAGAAAAACTAGGAAATCACGTGTTGCTAGAGAAATTAAATGTAGATAATCAAGACTGACATGTTTGAACATTTTCTTTGGGAGAAAAAATCTCGCAAACTTAGTATGAGCTGGCAAACCTGTTGAGAATAAAGCGGCAAGAAAGTAAAGAAAAGGCTACTAGGGATTGGTGATAACATAAGAGCAAAGGGTCAGGTGCAGACCAGCATGAAGATACGCACAGAATCTAAGAGAAAAGTTGAAAGTTCATGAGGTGGAAGATCTGGTGGGAGACCGAGTGTTATTTTTAGGCGTGATGAGAAGGAAATTCAGCAAGGACCTTCTATATAATAATCATGATGTGATCATATAAGGTGGCAAAACATGGAGGATTAGGTTATTTGTAAGTAAGTAAGTGAGTTAGTTGTACCCCACCAAGACATTACACAAGCGACAAAAATCCGGTGACACAAAGTGCCACCATGCGGATGAATATCGACCGTGAAGAGGTCCCAGAAACCCATTTCAGCCGTTATGACCACAATTGTGGCCCAGCTATATTCAGGGACCCCGGCAAAAGCCAAAATGGGGCTTCAAATAACGAACAATTGCATCCCAGAAGGGGATGACGGAGATAAAACATCCATTTCAGATCTGATCTAAAATGATTCCAAAATTAGCTGATTCATTTTTGGGTTATTCATTCTATTTTGGAAACTATAGTTTCTTTATTAATAACATTATTTATATTTTAAGCCATAATAAGACAACAGAAATTCACATGACAGGTGCTACCGTTTGGACTGAAGTGAGAAATTTAGTAACCACAAAAATAAGATGTCAGAGAAAAGCTGTAGGAGTGACAGATACAACCAGGAGTGAATTCAAAAGACACAACGACGGTATAGAACAAGTACTAAAATACATAAAAAAGATAGAAAAATAAAAAACTACAACAAAAACGCTTTATCCACTTAAAGAGAATACCTTGTGACTCCATACCAAAGAAGTCACACACAAGGAAAGGGAAGCAGAGCATGAAATAGACCAATAACAAGATTGAAAGACAATATCAAGAAATTCCACGAGAGTACAACCTGTCCATGCTCCAAGTGGTCAGAAGAACCGGCTACAGAACCTTAAATCTCTACACAATTGTATGTTCAGGAGTTTGCTATTGCTTTCTGGGGAAGTCGGCTATGGATAAAACTATTGAGATTAGCCCAGATGGCCCGCAGCTGGAATCGAGCTGTATACCTTGGAATTATGAAGTGCAGTGACGAAACCTAAGTCACAGACACCCACAGGTGCGGTACTGGAGGATATGTTATAACGCACCGATGGAGACAGGCAGGTGGGTGCGTGGTCCTCTTGTTCATTCGTCCTCAACAGATTGGGTGGTAGGGTGAATTGGTGTCCAGCTAGGCCGCTATATCTACACTTTTTGGCCCAACAAACAGGATTTCATCAAACTCATAATTAGGAAGTTCTTATGACGTGCTTTTTAAGGATAGTAGACTTTTACCCCCTCCCCCTCTTTTTCGCCCCACCCCCAAATGGGACCACGAAACCCATAACAGGATTGGGAGTGGGGGTGGGTGGCAGTGACAACAGAACAAAGGCCATTCCGTTACTCACATGCTGGGATAGCTTTGTGGATGGAAGTTATGATCTCTTGTGCTGCAATGGATGAGTAGCTCTTGGCGAAGACTGCGTGTTCCTCCACAGGCGGGCTAGATACACTTCTCAACTCCTGTGCATCGGCAGATTTTACACCGACGGTGATAATCTGAGGACACGGCAAATGAAACATAAACAGATATAGTATCACATATTTTGAATGTAGACGCCAGAGTGAGATTTGATAACGTAACGTCTGGTGAGATGTGATAACATAATGTCTGGCGTGTATGCTTGCAAACCATGTAGTAATTAGATCTCATTTCCACTGCGAAAGAGATTATCTGCTCTATATAGACCTTATGCTGTCAAGTTTGTTCAGGCTGTAATGGTTCCTAGGAAATATTATAGAAAAAATAAACGCCTGTGAAAAAAAAAAAAAAACTTGGCCAAAAAAAAAAAAAACGTGACTAGGGAAAATAAACGTGACCATTGCAAATTCAACGTGACAATGGGCAAAGAAAACGGAGGCAGTGAAAATAACAAGGTAGGGAAAATAAACTTGCCAAGGACAAAAACGTGGCTTTTGGGGAAAACATGGCAAGGGCAAATAAATATATCAAGAGAAATATTAATCACCTCTTTTATAAAGTTAAAAACGCCGTGATAAGATCAGGAATGAGATCATAAGAGAACAAGTCGGCACAGAACCAATTCTGGATTACATACAAAGACAGCAAGAGAAATGGTTTGCCCACTTAGAGAGAATGCCTTGTGACACCATACCATAGAAAGCATACATGGAAAGAGAAGAAGACGTAGAGCACGGGGTAGACGGCAACAAACAAGATGGAAGGGATAACATCAGAGAGAAACTCTACACCACAATGATGTGCCTATGGTCGAGGCAGCCAGAAGAGCTAGAAACAGAACCTTATATCTCCCTCGACACCCACAACGGTAAAAGAGGAAATGAAGAAGAAGAAGAAAGACGCCGTGGCGGAGTGGCTAGACGCTCGTATGCTGATCGGAAGGTCGTGGGTTCGGATCCTGAAGGAGCGGAACTTTATCAAAAATGAACTCGGCTCTCATGCCGACACAGCCTTGAATGTGTATCAGGTATAGTTGTGGTAAGTAAAAGCGGCCGGTGTGATGCTGACCACATCACCCACCCAATGCCGTTCTGACTATAAAAATATAGGTCTAGCCCTATGTGCCCAATATTCCTGAAAGTGGTGAAAAGGGTCCTTTACTTTTACACGCACGAAGTAGCGAGTTATCTAGTAAAATTTGGCATTAACTACACAATGCTAACATGTCTCACAGTGACCAAATGGTCTTGTTATCGTTTACGTTTCATAACTGGACAATGTAAGCACGATTATTTTGCTGTTGCTTTTCAGAACGCCACAAACAAACTCTGGTATTGATTGTCCGAGGCTCAGGTCATTGTAACACAAAAAAGTGTTTCAATGGAAACACGGAATGTTTTTGTCAAGTTGTTCCACCAAAAACTGAAAGTTGTTTAAATACTGTATGTGTCTGCCACACACACACACACATATCACACACACACACACATATATATATATATAACTATATATATATATATATATATAATATATATATATATATATATATATATATACAGATATATATATATACAGAGAACGGGAGAAAAATAGAGAAACAAAGAGACCGAAATGTATGGCAGCGTGAAGAATAGACGAAGAGAGAGACGGTGAGAGAGAGAGAGAGAGAGAGAGAGAGAGAGAGCATGGGTGTAAATTGGAGGAGAAAAGGAAAAAGAGAAACTGATAAGGAAAGAGAAGAAAGAGGCAAACAAATGTCTGAGATGGAAACTTCAGAGAGATATTAGGAGAAAGACAGCAGAATATTTAAAAAAACACCCACTTACACAGAGAAGAACAAGAAAGGCAGAGATAAAGCAATAAAAACAGAAAGAGACAGTGGACAAATGAGAGAGAGAGAGAGAGAGAGAGAGAGAGAGAGAGAGAGAGAGAGAGAGAGAGAGAGAGAGAGAAACACAGAGAAAGAGAGAGAGAGTGAAAGAGACGGAGAGAGATCGGAGAGAGATCGTACGTTCATCAAAACAATACGAAATAACAGAGTAAATGTATGTGTGTGCGTATGTTGTGCTGAGAGTATTTGTATATGTGTGAGTTTGTGTGTATGTTTGAGCTACGCTTATTTTGTGTGTATGCTAGTGTGCGTGCGTGTCTGTATGTGTACACGTACATGCTATAGATGATTAGTGAAGAATTCTCTAACACACACTGTACTAAATGTACACCTGTCAACAACGGTTGTTACAATAATTACCTTGACACCGCTTTCTATAAGCGTGGCTGCTTCGCGAAGAAAATCTTTCTGGTCATCTGAAGTCTTGGCGTCTGTAACAAGCAAGATGACGTTTGGAACTCCATCGCGGTCTCCACCTGCTGCTGTAAAGATCTTGGTTCGAACCTGTAGTTTATAGAAACATGTGTGTGTTACTGTGATGCAGTTGTCATTAAACGTTGAGAGGTCCTTTTATGGGGTACTTTTTTTCCAAGTCATTTAAAATGGGATAACCTCTAAAGATATATTTGTTGTAATTGTGACTTAGACATACAGAGGAACTTCAGAATTCGATAGCCTGAGAAATGCGAACATTTTGATATCCAAACTAAATTTTCAATTACAATTTGGCTCTGAATTTGAACGTGGGTTGGGGGGGGGGGGGTGGTGGGGGTGGAGTGGTGGTGGTGGGGGGGGGGGGGGGCGGGGCGGCTAACATAAAAAATGGATTTAAAAAAATTGACGCCGCATGCAGATAAATGTCAATGACACAGTTTCCTCAATAGTTTTCACTGCTGTGCATTTGTTAAGCCCATATGTTGAGAAAGACGACGTCACTCTACTCGAGACAGATTCGCGTTGCCTCCATCAGCAGATGTCAACAGGTACGGATAGTTAAAAAAAAACTCGTTCTATTCTGGTTAGGTGCATACCAAAGACGTTCAAAGTCTTCGGTGTGTATTTTGTTTCTCTAACTGACACATGGTGGCTTAATTGATTTGATTAATCGCTTTCGCTGATTCCATCTGGTATTTAACACACTGCACGTGCCTGTTATAAAGTCTACCATGATGAGTATGTGATCAGAAGAAAGAACATAAACATGAGATCAAACAGCGGTACTTCAAAAGACATCTGGCAACATTTGATATCAGGGATACTTTGCTGTATCTCGCCAGACACATTACTACAAGGTTAAATCAACATATCATAAATCACATTATTTAAATTCACTACGGAAAAACATTGTTTTGAATATAAAACACAAACAAGTTTACCTCACTTAGTGCGCTGCCACCAGATGATCTCTTTGCTCTCTCTTTAGGACTAATTTCATTTATCTTCTTGATTACGTAAGCAGAAGTTTTGAACTTGGCAAGATTAAACTGTCAGAAATAGCATAAAATCTTTAAGTGTTACTTTTCATTTTGATTTGATAAGATTTGATTCAAGAATCGACATCACGGCACTCAGGGCATTCCCATAAGCGATCCGACCATATCTTCAGTAGCCAGCAAAGAGTCCTGATACTAATGGTGCCAGTAGCATTTTGATTTTTAACGAAGCCGTATTTTATATGTAATTTGTAGGAATACATGGTATTGCCTTTCCTCTCAGCCTCGAGCATCTGCCAGAACCTCTCGTCACTCCCCCCTGTATCAATCTCACCAGACTGTGGTGATCCATCTGCTCTTCCGAACTGTCCACTCTCTACCACAAGGCACTAACCACGTCTACATTATCATGATTCAGTGATCCACCAAGTTGTGCAGAGCCAGCCAGTCTGTCCGAGTGTTCATCGGTGAAAAAATCCTGACAATACTCCTCACCCGTGTCCTCCGCAGCGAAGCATGCCACTCTGCACGAAGCATGCCTGTCTTGGTCTTCCTCAGCATGCTTTCTGAGTCCGTTACTATCACGATGTGTGTTTGTGTCATGTTTTCTAGCCAGCGGAAAGCTGTAGTGACCGCCTCCACCTCCATTCTTAAGCTGGATGTTGTGGTATTATATGTTTGGCTCTCTCCTAGACTCATTTCGATAAGCTCAGCACAAAATGCCAACACAATATTTTATTTATGTAAAGATAACACTTGTAGACATTAATTTTAGAAGCAGGTCATCAAGTACCATTCAGCTCACATTTGTATTAAGATGGGTTATACATGTATATGTTTGTTTGTTTTAGTATCCAGAAGCCATGAGTTGTTAACCCTTAGGCTCGGTATTATGGATATCGCAACCTTTCGGCCTTGATTCCATCGTAAATACCGTAAATCTAGGAGAAATGTGGCTTTTCTGTCTACCCCCGGGAGGGAATCTGGACCACAAGGAGTTCGTCTCCCGGTGACCGCGCAATCTGGTTTAGCCAACTACGCTAGAGAGCCGGACGATATGTATCTATATATATAAATATATAGCCGTTTTCCTCGTGCTGTGAAGGTCGGGGTTCATTTCACGACTGTGTCATTCGGTTCACAAGTGCAATTTTTACAGTGGTCCCTGGTGATCGTTAACAAAGCTCTAAAGCCCGTGCTTTATGCGATGTCCTCAGCATGTGGCTAATCGTTCTACGGGAAAGAGACCCAGCCATATGGTATAAAACTTTGTGAAATGAAGTCGATTATCTCGACTTCAACTTTACCTCTTAGAAGAATAGACAGTAGGTTTTCAGAACGAAGGCAGAATCAGGATATCTGAGACACACTAGACATACAAAGACGTCAGCTAGTGGACTTAGTAACGAATTGACTGCCTTTGCAACAGGTAATGGTAGGACCGAGTTTTCTCAAAGAATACGCTACGGAATATTTCTTTGTGTTCATCTTAAAAAGGCAGTTGGCCCGTTGTACTGGGGTTGAACCTAGACTGCGCTGATTTCAGCTAACATCAACGCCACTACCAACGCCACTGGACATGGAACAGAAGATCATCTGTGTCAGAACTAATAGCAATTACACTCTGAAAGAAGGTCTGGATAAACATTGTTGCAGAGGCCACACGGCATGGACTGTAAGGAGAAGGAGATAACAACACAATGTTGCTACTTACTACAACACGGGCCTTCCTGGCGAAGCTGACAAGAGCAACCCTAACGTCGCCGTTGTCAATGTTGGCCTTCTCAACCGCTGCCACTAGAAATGGCACAAAGTATTTCTTCAGCTCCCCCGGCTTGATCTTCTGAGACAAGTGGTACACTATAGCAAGATCGACCTTGTTGGAAGCTGGAATACAGACATTTTAATTTATTATTTCAGACAGGCGATGCAGTCAACCTTGTTGGAAGCTGGAATACAGACATTGTATTATTTCAGACAGGTGATAAAGTCAACCTTGTTGGAAGCTAGAATACAGACATTGTATTATTTCAGACAGGCGATAAAGTCAACCTTGTTGGAAGCTGGAATACAGACATTGTATTATTTCAGACAGGTGATAAAGTCAACTTTGTTGGAAGCTAGAATACAGACATTGTATTATTTCAGACAGGTGATAAAGTCAACCTTGTTGGAAGCTGGAATACAAACATTGTATTATTTCAGACAGGTGATAAAGTCAACCTTGTTGGAAGCTGGAATACAGACATTTTGATTTATTATTTCAGACAGGCGATGGAGTCAACCTTGTTGCAAGATGGAATACAAACATTGCATTATCTCAGACAGGTGATAAAGTCAACCTTGTTGGAAGCTGGAATACAGACATTTTAATTTATTATTTCAGACAGGCGAATGAGAGTCCACCTTTTTGACATCATGGAATACAGAATTGTATTATTTCCAACGAACAGGTGATAAAGTCAACCTTGTTGGAAGCTGTAATACAAACATTTTAATTTATTATTTCAGACAGGTGATAAAGTCAACCTTGTTGGAAGCTGGAATACAGACATTGTATTATTTCAGACAGGCGATGCAGTCAACCTTGTTGGAAGCTGGAATACAGACATTGTATTATTTCAGACAGGGCCTTAAAGTCGAACCTTGTTGGAAGCCCTTAATACAAACTGTTTTTAATTTATTATTTCAGACAGGTGAAAAGTCACCAAAGTTGGAAGCTGGAGCTTACAAACTTGATTTTTAATTTATTATTTCAGACAGGTGATAAAGTCAACCATGTTGGAAGCTGGAATACAGACATTTTAATTTATTATTTCAGACAGGTGATAAAGTCAACCTTGTTGGAAGCTGGAATACAGACATTGTATTATTTCAGACAGGTGATAAAGTCAACCTTGTTGGAAGCTGGAATACAGACATTTGAATTTAATAATTCAGCCATGCGATAAAGTCAACCTTGTTGGAAGCTGGAATATGGAAATTAAGACAGGAGATTCACGTCAACCTTATTGGTAGATAGAATAAGTAAAGTAAAGTAAAGATCCCTTTACACGCCCCTAGGCGCATCGGGCATATGGGAAGAGCACCCGTATTTTTACAGACCAATCGGCACTCGGCGGGTAATGTGGTCAGCATTACACCGGCCGTCTTTACTTTCCCAGGACAGCCGACCTGGTACCCATCTGAGGCTGGGACAACCTGCGACGTCCAACACCACGATAAAAATCCATGCAGCCCGCAATGGGTTTCGATCACGGTATGTTGGATTACGAGTCAGACTCGCAATGCCTTAGCCATGGACGCTAAGATAGAATTAAGACATTTAAATTAATTACCTGAGAAAGATTATACACTAAAGCCAAGTCAGTCTGGTTGGGGGTGAAGTATAGAACCTTTGAGGTGATTTTCTGAGTAATGCTTTACAAGTAACTTTTAATGAAACATGCACTAAAGACAACGATCAAGTGTGTGCAAAAAACAACCACCTAAAACTGAACACCCCCCCCCCCCCCCCACCCACCCCAACAACTCCGCTTTTCTCACTTTACATCAGCATGTGACCCTATAACTAAATATAGATAAAAGCGAAAACTAAAGTAAATTCAGCATCTAATTTCAAATCGTGGCAACATTTTCATTGACGAAGACATACTTAGAAAAGAGATAGAAACAGTTTAAAAAAAAAACAATAAAATAATCAATTAATTGATTAATCAACAATGACTTATCTGATGAAGGAAGCCGCTACAAGAACCGAAAGTTCAGGGTTCCAAACTACATGGACGTGGATTATTTTTGTTTTCAACATTAACTGTGGCTTCTAGTCGACAGCCTAAAATAGGTACCAGTAAAGCTTGTGGAAAGTAGAGAGAGAAAGAGAGAGAGAGAGACAGACAGACAGACAGAGAGAGACAGACAGACAGACAGACAGACAGAGAGAGACAGACAGACAGAGAGAGAGACAGACAGACAGAGAGAGAGAGACAGACAGACAGGAGAGAGAGAGAGAGAGAGATGAGAGACGATGAAGGGAGAGATCCCAGAGAGAGAGACAGAGAGAGAGAGAAGAGAGAGATGTTGAATATTGTGGACAAGACAAGCTTTAGAGTACCAACTGGCCAGTGAAAGTGTTGGCCCAGCACTATACTCTCGGGGCAAGGAGGACGTGACGAGGGTACAATACTCCAATTTACTTTTTGTGCTAAAGAGTTAACTCATGTATATGGACACACACACAAAAAACATGACCGAAAAACCACAACGTGGATATGATATTTTAAAACTGTTCTTTATTAATATCTTATCCCAGATAACGTCACAGGACAGTCCAAAAATTTAGAGGTTGGTAAGACTGGATTTCCCGGCTTTCTGATGCTTTCTTTTAACGACATCAAAACAACTAGAACTGGCTCTAACCCCAACCCACCTACGTCCCACGAGAAAGTGCAGCCTAGGTTCCACAACTGCATTCAGCTTAGGTCCCACGAATGTATGCAGCCTATCTACAACCCCCTGAATTATTAGACTGTCCAGTGACCTGTGTGTTTCCCTTACGTGGGGTAGGATATTAATAAAGCACCTTTAAAACTATACATGATCGACAACAAAAAAGAAATACGATAACAAGATTCTAAAATTAAATCATAGGAAAAGACATTTGCCAGATTTTGTAAAAAACCAAAGTGATGACTCGTTGTTGGTTTAAAACAACATTTTTAACTCCTAATATGATGTTCAATAAACATAATCCATATACTAAACATTCAACACTCATCTGTGGTCTCAATGTGGGACGTAATTTTTCGTTATTTTAAAGCCCCACCCTGGTTGTAGTCGGGAGCACTAATATAACCTTACGGTTGAACTGGGTTTCTGGGATTTCCCCCGTGGTGTTCCTCATCCGCATGGTGGCACTTTGTGTCACCAGGTGTTTATCGCTCGGTGTGATGTCCTGTTGGGGTTGAACGCAGTCAGTCAGTCAGTCAGTCAGTCACTAAACATTCTCCATCGGAACAAAATTTAGGTGGGAAAAAAGGGAACCTATTCGCTGAACGGGGTTTCTTGGACTTGCTCCCGTGGGATTCTCATCCGATTGGTGGTACCGTGTGTCACATGGTGTTCTCGTTCATCGTGCGGCCCTGATGGTCTTGAGCATGAGTCATTCAATCAGAAAACACCCCTAGTTTTTGGCATTGTAGGACATGCTTGTTGGGGAGAGAAGTGAATTCTTCACCCTTCCACGCCCGAACCCCAAAATATGGATAACTGTTATGTTCTTTTAAAGATAGAGATCCCCATACAATCATGTTATATGCTGTTTCTCCCGTTGTGATTCAGACAAACCCATTGCCAACAGACCGTGGGAAAGTAGATGCCGCATGCTGTATGTTTTGTAGACTGATAAAAAAAAATTACCTTTGTGTAAAAATAAAAAAAAAATGGGGGGGGGGGGAGTGGGGGTGTTAACATCACGAAATGCCTTACTGCCAAGAACACATCAATGGGAATGGAACGTTTTTAATTAATTCAGCATAATTAAGAATGAAAGTTTACAGATTGGGAGAATTTGTAGAGTGAAAACATCACAGATAAGGAGAACGTCTGAGCCCGCACGAATGGAAGCATTTTATATACCTGAGAAAGGGTTAGCAAAACCCTCCCCCACTCCCCCCCCCCCACCCCCCCCCCCAAAAAAAAAACTGCTTGGTATTTAACTAATAAAACAAGGAATAGACATAAGTACACACAGCAGCTGTAGCGTGTAGAATTTGATACATGAGAAAATGTATCTATTCACTGAGAGTTTCTCCCCTTTAAATCCCGGTCTAGGCTGGCATTTTAAAATGTACCCGTGCACGCAAGCTGGCCGAGCCTAACATGGGTACCAGGAAATGGCCCAGGAAGTAAAGGCAGGCGATGAGATATCACCAGCATTGTTCATCGGGTCTGGAGTCCCCTTCTAATCGGTTAATCGTGTGTTTGAATCCCCGTGGAAGTGCCATTTCAAACCGAAGCCTGCATTTGTGCCTGTCTTGTCTGTTCCTGCATCAAGCTTTATAGTCATTCGTTGTCTTGTCTTGTCTTGTCCACAATTGCCTCACAGCGTAGTGGGGAGTCGCAGTTTTCTATCCTGGGCCAGGTGTGTTGCACGTGTTGTTGTTAGTCCGTGTTGCCTCAGGATCTCTGATATATTGTCTATCCATCGTACTCTCGGTCTGCCTCTTGCTCTAGGGCAGTAGTGCTGTTCGTTGTATGCTCGTAGAGGCAGTTGGTCGGTTTGCATTCGCATCAAGTGGCCAAACCACTCTATTTGTTGCTTCTTTATGTATTGCAGGCATGGTGTGGTTCCTACAATTGCTCTAATGTTCTCGTTTCGAACTCTGTCTCTCCTTGTGACTTTGGCAGCCTTACGTAAGCATCTCATTTCGCACGTCGTGATCTTTTTCTCCTGTGCTCTTGTTAGGGACCAGGTTTGGCATTGGTAGCAGAGGGTTGGTATAAACATGCAATTTATCAGTTGTCGTTTTAGTGCCATAGTGATGCTTGGGTGTTTTAGCAGTGGGGAGAGTTGGTAAGTTACTGCGTTCGCCTTTTGACAAATTTACTTCTGGATATTAACACCCCTTCCCCACCCACTTCTTTTGCAGTAACTCTTACATTGAATTTTTTTTTTGTGTTTACTAAATTCACCCCATGCAAAGAAAATCCTAGAGTTTCCGAAACTGTCCAGTTTTCTAGTGGTGTAGTGGGTTGGGATTAAGGTTAGGATCTTTATCAAGCCCCGACCGCCTTAAAGACACAGACTAACCTTACTTCTAACCCTAGCCTTAACCTAACCCTAACCAGTAACCCCAACCTTAAACACCCCTAGAATATTGGACTTTCCTGTGAACTCTAGGATTCCCTTTGTTTGGGTTGAATTACAGATAAGGTACCAATCTGTGTTTATGTCATCATTAAAGATTAGACATGACAATGAAGGTTACGTGAACAGCTTGTACAATGGGGATTATTAAATATTTGCGGCATTTCTGAAACATGCAGAAATAGAACTTTAATCCAGTGTCAACTACTTCTTTGAGTACAAACTATAGAGATATCAATAAGCTAAAAAAGACTGTTGCTTTCTTGAAATATAGTCAGGTTTAAAATAAGTTATGTTAATATTTTTTGTTCGACTTACGTTCTGATACATCGTTCCTCACATCATTATCACTGGCTGAAATTAGAAAAAAAGACCATCGAATATGTTATGCAATTATGATTAAGTAACGCAGTTAAGAAGAAACATGTAAAAAAAAATATTATATGAGACTAGACTAGAAGTGAAAGAAGCAAATAAAAAAAAAAAGAACTTATTGTTATGAATCAATGAATATTTGCTTTATAGTCATCATCATTATCATCATGTAGAACGTCGCTACTCTCATCACGGTTTGCCTAAAAGAAACTAGGTCTTTCGCCAGTTCTCCGCCTCATGTACTTCCATATTCAAGAAGTCTCTTATATCCTGTGCCCATCTTCGTATGGGGTCTTCCTCAGTCTCTCCTTTCTGGTACCATGCCTTCTGCTATTATTTGTCTCAATCCGCCATGGCGCTTTATATGACCAAAATATTTCAACTTCCAACACAAGATGCTGTTTATTAGCCAATCTTCCTTGATGCTGAGATATTATATATATAGTACTAGTATATAAATATATAATATATATAGTACTAGTATATAAATATATAATATATATAGTACTAGTACTACTCTGGATCTTGCCAGAGGCCGCAATATAGCCTGGCCATAATATGGCCTTAAGGCTAAACGCGGTTTCTATGACCTCTCCGCGGTGATCCTCACCCACATTGTGGCACTTTGTGTCATCGGGTGATTATCGCTTGTGTGATGTCCTGGTGGGGTAGAAAGTCAGTCAGTCAGTCAGTCAGTACTAGTCACTTATAAGCAAGGATATTTTTTTTCCTAGAGATATGAACAGGTACACATTACTGCTATCTTTTCGTGTATCGTTTTTCTTTTTTTTCTTTTTACAGTTATAGACATTTTTATTGTGAATACCGGTTAAACCGGCAACCTATGAAAAGCACCGGTACACATTTTTTCAAAAACACTGCTTTCTAAGGGTCATGTTAGTAAAGCTACTTAGTTGCTTTTATCACATTTGTTCTCTACAGACAACACTATGGCGCTTCCGGTCATAAAGTTCAAGCATAAGTTGTAAAAGGATAATTTTGAAGAAAAATCATGTTAGATAAAACTACATTATTGTCTGCCAGTGCTTTGTGAGATCAATCATTGTCCTGCAGTGTCTGTGGTATCATTGTCCCGCAGTGGCGTTTCATGTGAAATCATTGTCCTGTCTGGCGTTATGTGAGATCATCATGTCCTGTAGTGTCGTAACGTGAGATCACATTGTCCTGTATGTGCGTCACGTAGACATCAGTCCTGTGGTGGCGTTAAGTGAGATCATCATTGTCCTGTTGTAAAAGAGATCATCATTGTCCCGCAGTGGCGATGTGAATCATCATTGTCCTGTAGTGTCGAGTGAGAAATCATTGTCAGTGTCGTAATGCTGAGATCATTGTCCTGCAGTGTCGTAATGTGAGATCATCATTGTCCTGCAGTGTCGTAATGTGAGATCATCACTGTCCTGCAGTGGCGTTATGTGAGATCATCATTGTCCCGCAGTGGCGTTATGTGAGATCATCATTGTCCTGTAGTGTCGTAACGTGAGATCATCATTGTCCTGTAGTGTCGTAACGTGAGATCATCATTGTCCTGTGGTGGCGTTATGTGAGATCATCATTGTCCTGTAGTGTCGTAACGTGAGATCATCATTGTCCTGTGGTGGCGTTATGTGAGATCATCATTGTCCTGTGGTGGCGTTATGTGCTATCATCATTGTCCTGTGGTGTCGTTATGGGAGATCATCATTGTCCTGCAGTGTCGTTATGTGAGATCATCATTGTCCTGCGGTGGCGTTATGTGAGATCATCATTGTCCTGTAGTGTCGTTATTTGAGATCATCATTGTCCTGCAGTGTCGTAATGTGAGATCATCATTGTCCTGCAGTGGCGTTATGTGAGATCATCATTGTCCTGCGGTGGCGTTATGTGAGATCATCATTGTCCTGCAGTGTCGTTATGTCAGTTATGTGAGATCATCATTGTCCTGCAGTGGCGTTATGTAGATCAGATCCTTCAGTGTCGTTATGTGAGATCATCATTGTCCTGTAATGTCGTTTATGTGAGATCATCATTGTCCCAGTGGCATGTGAGATCGTCATTGTCCTGCAGTGTCGTTTTGTGAGATCATCATTGTCCTGCAGTGTCGTTATGTGAGATCATCATTGTCCTGCAGTGGCGTTATGTGAGATCATCATTGTCCCGTGCAGTTCGTTAGTGTGAGATCATCATTGTCCTGTAGTGTCGTTACGTGAGATCATCATTGTCCTGCAGTGTCGTTATGTGAGATCATCATTGTCCTGCTGCGTTCTTATGTGTGTCCTGCGTGTCGTTATGTGAGATCATCATTGTCCTGCAGTGTCGTTATGTGAGATCATCATTGTCCTGTGGTGTCGTTATGTGAGATCAACATTGTCTGCAGTGTCGTTATGTGAGATCATCATTGTCCTGCCAGTGTCGTTATTTGAGATCATCATTGTCACTGCAGTGTCTGTTATGTGAGATCATCATTGTCACTGCAGTGTATGTTATGTTGTGTCTCATTAATGTAGTGTCGTTATGTGAGATCATCATTGTCCTGCAGTGTCGGTATGTGAGATCATCATTGTCCTGTAGTGTCGTTATGTGAGATCATCATTGTCCTGCAGTGTCGTTATGTGAGATCATCATTGTCCTGCGGTGGCGTTATGTGAGATCATCATTGTCCTGTAGTGTCGTTATTTGAGATCATCATTGTCCTGCAGTGTCGTAATGTGAGATCATCATTGTCCTGCAGTTTCGTTATGTGAGATAATCATTGTCTTGCAGTGGCGTTATGTGAGATCATCATTGTCCTGTAGTGTCGTTATTTGAGATCATCATTGTCCTGCAGTGTCGTACTGTGAGATCATCATTGTCCTGCAGTTTCGTTATGTGAGATCATCATTGTCCTGCAGTTTCGTTATGTGAGATCATCATTGTCCTGCAGTTTCGTTATGTGAGATCATCATTGTCCTGCAGTGTCGTTATGTGAAATCATCATTGTCCTGTAGTGGCGTTGTGTTAGATCATCATTGTCCTGTAGTGTCGTTATGTGAGATCATCATTGTCCCGCAGTGTCGTTATGTGAGATCATCATTGTCCTGCAGTGTCGTTATGTGAGATCACCATTGTCCTGTAGTGGCGTTACGTGAGATCATCATTGTCCTGCAGTGTCGTTATGTGAGATCATCATTGTCCTGCAGTGTCGTTATGTGAGATCATCATTGTCCTGTAGTGGCGTTACGTGAGATCATCATTGTCCTGCAGTGTCGTTATGTGAGATCATCATTGTCCTGTAGTGACGTTATGTGATATCATCATTGTCCTGTGGTGGCGTTATGTGAGATCATCATTGTCCTGCAGTGGCCTTATGTGAGATCATCATTGTCCTGCAGTGGCGTTATGGGAGACCATCATTGTCCTGCAGTGTCGTTATGTTAGATCATCATTGTCCTGCAGTGTCGTAATGTGAGATCATCATTGTCCTGTAGTGGCACGTGAGATCATCATTGTCCTGCAGTGGCGTTATGTGAGATCATCACTGTCCTGCAGTGTCGTTATGTTAGATCAAAATTGTCCTGCAGTGTAGTTATGTTAGATCATCATTGTCCTGCAGTGTCGTAATGTGAGATCATCATTGTCCTGCAGTGTCGTTATGTGAGATCATCATTGTCCTGCTGTGGCGTTATGTGAGATCATCATTGTCCCGCAGTGGCGTTATGGGAGACCATCATTGTCCTGCAGTGTCGTTATGTTAGATCATCATTGTCCTGCAGTGTCGTAATGTGAGATCATCATTGTCCTGTAGTGGCGTTACGTGAGATCATCATTGTCCTGCAGTGGCGTTATGTGAGATCATCACTGTCCTGCAGTGTCGTTATGTTAGATCATCATTATCCTGCAGTGTCGTAATGTGAGATCATTATTGTCCTGCAGTGGCGTTATGTGATATCATTACTGTCCTGCAGTGTAGTTATGTTAGATCAAAATTGTCCTGCAGTGTCGTAATGTGAGATCATCATTGTCCTGCAGTGTCGTTATGTGAGATCATCATTGTCCTGTAGTGACGTTATGTGATATCATCATTGTCCTGTGGTGGCGTTATGTGAGATCATCATTGTCCTGCAGTGGCGTTATGTGAGATCATCATTGACCTGCAGTGGCGTTATGGGAGACCATCATTGTCCTGTAGTGTCGTTATGTTAGATCATCATTGTCCTGCAGTGTCGTAATGTGAGATCATCATTGTCCTGCAGTGTCGTTATGTGAGATCATCATTGTCCTGCTGTGGCGTTATGTGAGATCATCATTGTCCCGCAGTGGCGTTATGGGAGACCATCATTGTCCTGCAATGTCGTTATGTTAGATCATCATTGTCCTGCAGTGTCGTAATGTGAGATCATCATTGTCCTGTAGTGGCGTTACGTGAGATCATCATTGTCCTGCAGTGGCGTTATTTGAGATCATCACTGTCCTGCAGTGTCGTTATGTTAGATCATCATTATCCTGCAGTGTCGTAATGTGAGATCATTATTGTCCTGCAGTGGCGTTATGTGAGATCATCACTGTCCTGCAGTGTAGTTATGTTAGATCATCATTGTCCTGCAGTGTCGTAATGTGAGATCATCATTGTCCTGCAGTGGCGGTATGTGAGATCATCATTGTCCTGCAGTGGCGTTATGTGTCACACAGGGCTCGCAATTTATTCCATCCGATCCCGTGCAATCTCTTTGGCATCACTGATGGAATCTACTATATCACATTTGGTCACTTCATCAATGCTTTTTAAAAAAAATCATAAATTCCTCTCTTACTCAGTACGTTGATTTCCCATTCTACAGTCTGTGTTATGATTCTCTGCACTTTTAATCTCAGGATGTCTTCAATATAACGGCATCTTTTATGCATAATACTTGTTGTTACCAGTTGCTGCGCAGACATTTCTGTTATTCGTCGACTCCTCTTGAATGTATCCTTTTTTATTTTATAATTTTCTAAAATTTTGTTTGTTTTCAAATGCATTTAACTTTCGTTCCCTGCATTAAGTGCTTTTCCAACCTTACTGCCATATGTTACAACTAAAAAAAAAATGCTAAATTTGAATATGCTCAACTTAGCTTAAGAAACTATACAATTCTAAATTCTTCAGTTTGTTCGAGCTTTTAAAAGCTGTTGATGCCTTAACGAAGAGTCTCATGATGTTGTTCTTGAAATTTTGTTGGCTATCAAAATTATTACCTAAAGTAGTAAATTTATGTTATTTTAATTATGGCTATCCTCCAAATAACGGTCCCAAATTATCGAGGCCGAAAAGATACCCTAACAGGGCCCCAGTCACATGACCATTGCGGACCTCTTTCCGGCGACTACACAGCATACGGTGGAAAAGCTTCAGGCAAGTTGAAGTCATGAGAGTTTCCCCGCGCCGCTAAACTAGATGGCTGTTAATTATGAGCATCAGCTACCGCATCTCCTGCAGCTTCCTTCATTTTATTTGCTCGTGAGTCCCAGCCATCTAGTTTAGCCTCACACCACGCGTAGGGGCAGGAGAGATACTCTCGGCGGTGGCGGTATAGTCGCCGGAAAGAGGTCCGCAAATTACATGTGACTGAGGCCCTCTTAGGGTATATTTTCGGCCTCGATAATTTGGGACTGTTATTCACAGGATAGCCTTAATTGTTGTAGTCTCTAGTGTTGCCTCTGCCTGATCGGAAAGATAAACAGCTCAAAATGACATAGGCTAACATTTTCGAAAGCAGGAGTGGGCTGTCTGTTTCTTCAAAGGTCATTCGGAACTTGTACAAAACTATAAGCTAACAAATTCGCCTGATATGTATTTAATAACTCAAAAATGTAATTCCAGCTGCCTTGACAGAACCAGACCAAATGATTTCGCGGACCCCTGACGTAGCGCAAGACACCAGGCTTTAGGACATAAGCTAGAGATTCTCTCACAATCCCAAGGCAGCGAAGCAGAGGAAGAACAACACAGTTCCTCTGCTTGTTGGTTTCAAAATGGCTAGACGCGACAATGAAGTCGACGAAGTCTTTGTTGTTACGATGTTCTTTGATGCCTCTCTTCTTATCATATGAAAACCCAGCTGACTATCTTAGTCGGTTAAACCTGACTTCGCGGCGACCGGGTGACGAACCCCGGTTCACGCCCGGGGGGTAGGCAGAAAAGCCACATTTCTCCCAGACTGACGGTATCTATCATGGAATCAAGGCCGAAGGGTTGCGGTATCCAAAGTACCGAGCCAACTCATGGTTTCTGGATATTAAAAAAATCATATGAACTAAGAACATCAGGTGTCCCTCCCTCCCCCCCCCCCCCCATTTTCTTTCCCCACGTAGAAATCATCATTTCTGCATGCCATGCGGACAAGCTTAGGCGGTCTTTGATAGCCAGCTTAAGGAATCACCACATTCACAAATCGGCTCAGTGCTTTTGCCTACCTTATCAACCCAGCCAGATTTGCATCTTGAAGCCGCCGCTATTCATTAGCTCCGCCCTGAACTTTGTAAAGAAAAAGACATGATTCTGACACTGCCCTGGTAAAAATGGCAGTTGCGTTTGACTGTTGTTGAATCTGTACTTCAATTATACAGTTTTTACTTATTTCACCTGACGAGATACGTCGGAATATGCTAAACAATAACTTGTGCTATTTTTTGTTTATATTTTCTGTTCAGATGTGAATCTCTTTGTACCTCCCTTAGCTCCACTTTCATCAACCATCAAGTTTTCACCAGGTTCTCAATTTCACCTATTTTTGTAGAGTCCAAACATACTGACTGTTTACGCCTAATGCATTTGATCATTTTGCATTAAATAATACATTAATGAAATACGCACCCATAATAATAAGAAAATGACTCACCTTTGCAAATCAAACAAGAACATGCTAACAGCTGTGCCAGAAGAAAAACGCCAACTTGTCTCATTGTGATCTGAAATTTAAAGAGTAAAAGTTAAAGTTTAGAGGATGAACTTCCTTGTACAGGATCCGGGGCCCTCTTGCCCCCCCCCCCACCCCCGGGGGGGGGGAATAAACCTACTGCATCTTAAGAAGCATATAGTAAAGGTCGATTTATTAGGTGTGTTTCTTTCGAAGTTAGAGTACATTTGCCTGAGAGGCAAAGAAGCAACAGTCTGCTTAAAAATAAACTCGATCTGACAAACGGATGTGCACACAAAACCCAAGTTCTTGAACATGGCAAAACATCAGAAATGGACGAATGACCACAATGCTCCGCTGGAGTTTACAGCCTATAAATGAGAAAAAAAATAACACTGCACAGGGTTCTACCCCGTATGGCTTGGTCTCTCTTCTCAGAGCAGCTTACCGCCCATTGAGAACGGCGTGCAAAGCATGAACACAGTAGCTGCGGCGACGATCCCTCGGGGTTCTCCTGGTAAACTGCACTGTTAAACTGAACGATACAGTCGTGAATTAAATCCAGTACCTTCAAAGCGTGAGGTAATCGGCTGGCTCACTTCGCCACCGAGCTCTTCACTGGAATATAGTCAGGCTGCAACAAACAGTCGAACTAACAAAGCCATTCACACACCACTTCTTTATGTACTGTTTGTGTTGGAAGTTCAACTGTTTTGCTGTAAATTTGCGTAGTCATATATAAGTCAGGGTTGTTTTGTATCTGCAACATGTTTGCTTCATTAATGACACATGTTTGTAGTTACTTGCAATTGACCTTCAAGACGTTTAGTCAATCCTAGTTCCAAGCTGTGAACACTGATAAATTAGGGCTGCGAGATCTGAGGCTAACGGGTTTACTGACTTGTCAGACGGGATGGTTACATTCTCATATAACTGAGACTAATCTTGCAAACAGGCAACATATATCATATTGCAGCAACGGAAACAGATGGAGAAGCAGCTGAACGTGTTTGGGAATCTAAGAACGTTTTCACATGCCGGCGCAGAATGTGGACTGAATAGTCAGTACATCACATTAGGCCAAAAAATCATATGAACTAAGAACATAGGTGCCCCCCCCCCCCCCCCCTCTTCTCCCCACGTAGTAATCATCATTACTGCATGCCATGCTGACAAGCTTAGGCGGTCTTTGCTAGCCAGCTCAAACAATCACCACATTCACAAATCAGCTCAGTGCTCTTGCCTGCCTTATCAATCCAGTCAGATATGCATCTTAAAGCCGACACTATTCATTAGCTCCGCCCTGAACTTTGTAAACAAAAAGACATGATTCTGAAACTGCCCATAAATTACACTTTTCCAAGCCCTCAGGTCTACTGGGCATATAGGGCTAGACCTATTTTTAGAGTCCCATCCGTACTGCGTAGGTGATATGATTAGTGAAACATCAACCGCCTTTACTTCCCAAGACTGTACCTGGTACCCACTCAAGGTTGGGTCGACCTGAGCAGTAACGTTATTTTTCTAAGAAGAAAAAAAAAAGTCCGTCTGCACCAGGACACGAATCAACGACATTCCCATGCGCAGACTGTTCTGTTTTACAAATACAGATGGCAAATAGAAGAATGACAGTTTAAAAAAAAAATGCATTTAGACAATACCGCAAAGAAAAGCAACAGAGGATATAATTTATTATCTGCCACAAAGGCGATGTATCATCTTCTTCTTGAACACTGCATACTTTAGATGTATCATCTTCTTCTTGAACACTGTATACTTTTTTGTCTGGTTTGAACCTGGTGGTTTCGGCGCCTATGCTTGACTTGATTAGTGAAGACAGACGTAGGAAACAGTTACATACGTTCTTGTTAATGCGTAGATGGGCTTCCACAAGTAACGCCAATTACAAACGGTATTCATGATGGATGCGTTTCCTTTCTTTGTTACCGATACTCTGATTTTTCTCCTTGTGTGTTTACTACATTTCCAAGAAATACGTTTTTTTTTGGGGGGGGAAAACGGGGGGGGGGGGGGGTACTTTTGGAATAAACAAGCAGAGGTCACGGTAATCCGTTGCCTGGTGTTACTGATGGTGTGCCAAGTTTGATGGCATCATATACACCTTTTCATGGAACATTAATATTAGGTTACAGTCACCTTGCACCTCGCCGTTTTTAACTTTCAAGAACATTTCTAGAAATTCTGTGACATAGTGAACAATGCTGTTCTTCCCTCGAAGTCAGAGTACATCTGCCCGCGGCAGGCAGGGAACAACAAAACGGTTGTACAAGCAAAACTCAGGTCCATGTAAAAGCCAAAAGTCCAAGCGGACGATTAACCAGGACATTCAGCCGGAATTCACAGCCGGTGAACGAAGAAGAAGAAGCAGAATGCTGTTCTGCCAATAGAGCATGACGGTCGGAAAAGAATGTTGCTGCAGAAAGCGACTAGGGGATCTGGAAGAAACTAAAAAGACGAACATACTCAGGCATATGGGAAGTCGCTGTGATTTAGCGGATAGAAGATAGCCTGCGCATCGGAAGGTTGTGGGTTCGGGTCGTGACGGTGCTGTACTTTTTCTAAAATGACCCCGGCTCCTAGGTAGACCCAGCCTTGAATGGGTACAAGGTTATGTCCTAACAAGTAACGACCGGCGCGTGATGCTGACCACATAAACAACTAAGTGCCGACTGATCTACAAAATATACGGTCTATCCCTATTTGCACAATATGCCTATAGGCGTGTAAAAAGTTTATTTACTCTTACTAATGCATAATCAAAATGCTACTGGTACAACTGGAATTGGACCACTTCGCTGGCTGCTGAAAATGGCGATTGGGATCTCAAGGAAATTGTCCTAAAACTGTTGTCGAATCTTACCTAAACTGAGTGCTAGAAAATGCTGAAGAAAGCCACGAAACAAATTGTATGCCTTGATTATATATAGTCTATGTTTGTTAACCGTCTTGACATTGACCGTCTCACGCATACAAATATAGGTCTAGCACCATATGCTCGTTGTGGCACTAAACGTAAAAGGGTCACTGTAGTCACACATGCCTCATAGTCTCAACTGGTCGTACAGACACGGTAGAATTTTCTTGGAGATACATCAGCTGAGTGATGTTGTGTATTCTTGTTTATGAATGTAGTATTGTCTATTCATGTCATGTGCTCACGGAAGCTGTCTAGTAGCAACGTTCACTTGTCGTTTGTGATTGTGACAATGCGAAGCTGTCTGATTTCACTCTTCGTTAGGTTGGATATGTAATATTTAAGTGACAACCGTGACTTGTCTTTGGTGACTGTGACAATGTCACTGATTTTACTATTTGTGTGGCTTGATATCTGAACTTTAACTGAGAACGTTCACTAGTTGTTTATGATTGTGAAAATGTGAAACTGACTGCCTCGACGTTTTGTGTTGTTTGATAATGAACTTTAACTGACTTACATCATATTCCCTGATGCTTTTTGGTGCAGCAATCGCACACCCTTGTTCATCTCTGTGATTGGCCATCTTGTTTCAGCTGACTTCAAGAGTTTGCAGGTCTGCATGAAGGTTATCTCTCTACAACGTTCTCAATCTCTCTCGTCTTCTGCTCCCAGTTTTTTTGTTGTTTTTGTTTTTGTTTTTTTGCGTATGCAGATTAATTATTAAATACAGCAAACAAAGATAAGTCTACCAGTATCTTGTTAAATATCGATATATTCCGATAAGCATTTTCGATTTTAAAAATATCATCTTATCCTCTACACGTGTGTATGATTTTTAAAATGTGTGTAACCCATCCCTTTTCCATCCAAACCACAATATCCCACCCCCTCCCCACCCCCACGTAACTAAACAATCACTTATTAGGACAGGCGTTCGTGCATTGTGCTGAGATTCTCGTCGAGTTATTTGTAAGGCGAGAGTGGAGTACGTACATTGTCATTCCGACACAGGGCGGCTGCCTGTCTTCTAGGTTGGTGAGATATTTTCCCAATTCAATTTTTTAAAGTACCAGGATTCGATTTCAGAGCAGGGAATTTCGAATTCGACATCTCAATTTTGTTGCCTCTAGAAAAAAAAAGTAAAGGACCCTTTCCCACACCTTCAGGCGTAATAAACATATCGATATTTAATAATGACCAAATGGCATTTACTAGGTGGTGTGGTCAACATCACGCCGGTCCGCCTTTACTTCCCCGGACTGTACCTCGAACCCATTTAAGGCTAGATTGACCGGAAAGCCAAAGTCATTTTTGAAATTTAAAAACAAAAAAGTCAAGCCCCTGTCAGGACCCGAATCCACGACCCACCAGTCAAGAGGCGAGTGTCTAGTTGCTAGTCCAAGACGGCTCCCCCATGTTGCCTTCACTTAGTTAAGATTTTTTTTCTGGGCTCCTATAGTAAATACTTTAATTTCGAGAGGGATTCTCTTTCAGTGATGTCAAAGGCATTTCATTGTCTTTCGAATCCAACATAAAGTGGCGAATTCATTGCAATGTTGTGCTCTATGAGCATGCGTAATGTGGTTATCTGGTCAGTACAAAATCTGTTTTGAACCTGTCTCTTTATCTGATAGATGTATTTCTTTGATCGCCCAGACTTTACTGAACATCAATAACTTGTATTAATAACTTTTACTGGTATATCATGTGGATCTGAAGCGTTCCCTTTCATTGCTAGTCTGATAGCTTTCGTGATTTTCGTTTTAGATAATATTTCACGTCCACTTCTATTCTTGTCTGAAGAACTGCTTATTCATTTTTTCTGCCTATGATACTCTTTACATGCCTTGCCACGAGGACTGAGCTTTGACATCCGATCTGCGTACAACGTGTTACCCTCGCTAACATGGTCAAATGGCATGCGACCAACGATCCGACATGTCATTAATACAGAGCAACGCAGACGCTCGAGCATGTATTATCCGCGTGCAGAAAAGCCAGCGTAGATATGTGCCCCAATAAGGTCCTGAAAGAATTGGTTTACATTGTGGACAAAGCCAGGATGGTGGTCAATGTGAGGGCCGGTCCTAACGTCCCTCCCACGCGCTTCCGCAAGGCAAGGCAGATATCTAAAGTTAGTTTAAACAATGTCGCATACGCTCCATTAATACTTGGCTGTGCGAAGAACTGCCAAATGGCGGTTGACCTGTCTCGCTTTGAGAAATACCCCGAACTAATCCGAAAGACTAGTATTAGATCAGATATGGTTTTGCACTCTGCGACAGAACGCCAGCTCATTATGATAGAGTGAGCGTGCCGTACGAGTTGTAGATCTATGAATACCAATTGTATAAGTTCGACAAATACACATAACTTGTGGCTGTTTTGAGGAGCGACGATCAGTACGCAGTAAAATCGAGTGAGGCGCGAGAGCGCTAATCTCCACCTCCACATACAATGTACTAAAGCACCTGGGATTTCCGGGAAACGAGCGCAACCTGGCACTATTACAACTGGATGATGCTGCGGAAAGAGCATCGAGCCTGGCTGCGGATACAACAGAACGTCGTGGGGAGTAGGCTTCGGTTGACTGGCCTGGGCACTAGTTGAAAAGAACTTACATCCCTAAAAGCTAGTGTGTCCGATCAACGTCTGTCCGTATTAGTCTGCCAACTGCAAAGTTTTTCCGATAAACGACAGACCGATGAAGGTCTTGCAGGTTTGCGCACGATTTGTTACTGCAGCCCCCATAATTAACACCTAAAACCCCGCACCCCACAAAATACCATTTGGGCTTATTCCCAAATTTAGATTAGCGCGCGGAAAAGTCAGAGGCCCGGTAGTATGCCCAGGCGGGGGCCCCCCCCTGAGATCGTATACTAGGAGGATAACGGGCCCGAAACATGCGACGAGAAACCAACCCACGATGATTATATTTCCCTCCCGGGAGTTCCGTGAAATTCTTTTCTTATTTATTCCTTGTCTATAACAAACCAGATCAAACCTGGCCATACTACAGGACTTGAGAATCTACCTAGAAACAAATCAAAAAGCGTCAGG